>CM072093.1:55644250-55717520 GCA_036850905.1 Luffa acutangula
CGATGACGATGATGATTATGATGACACGATGATGATTATGATGAACCTGATCATCTAAATAAAAACGATAATGAATAACAACGATGACTAGTAAACCCTAAACCTAAACCTAACCTTCCCCAAAACCCCAAAAAAGAAAACTCTAAACCCTAAAAGTTCATAACATCTAAACCGAAAACCCTAAAATCTTAAAACCCTAAAACCCTAAAACTATAAACCTTAACCCCTAAAACTGTAAATTCTAAACTCTAAAAGCCCAAAACACTAAATTCCTAAACCTTAAAACCCCCAAAACCCTCAACCCTAAAATTGTAAAGATTTGAAGATGTATGATTACTCACCCTAAACACTCAAAATCCAAAGATAACGTTAAACCCTAAACCTAAGCTTCCCTAAAACCCCAACAAAGAAAACTCTAAACCCTAAAAGTCCATAACCCCTAAACCCAAAACCCTACAACCTTAAAACCCTAAAACCCTAAAACCCTAAAACCCTAAACCCTAAACCCTAAACCCAAAAAATTCTAAACTCTAAAACCCCAAAACACTAAAATCCTAAGCCACAGAACCCCAAAAAGCCTTAACCTGAAAATTATGAAGATTTGAAGATGTACGATATAAACCCTAACCCCTAAAACTCTAAAATTCTAAACTCTAAAAGCCCAAAACACTAAATTCCTAAACCACAAAACTCCCAAAACCTTGAACCCTAAAATTGTAAAGATTTGAAGATGTACGATTACTTACCCTAAACACTCAAAATCCAAAGATAACGGTAAACCCTAAACCTAAGCTTCCCTAAAACCCCAACAAAGAAAACTCTAAACCCTAAAAGTCCATAACTCCTGAACCAAAAACCGTAAAACCGTAAAACCGTAAAACTGTAAAACCATGAACGCTAAACCCTAAATCCCTAAAACTGTAAACTCTAAAACTCAAAAACACTAAATTCCTAAACCACGAAACCCTAAAGACTCTTAACCCTAAAATTGTAAAGATTTGAAGATGTACGATTACTTATCTTAAACACTCAAAATCCAAAGACAACGGTAAACCCTAAACCTAACCTTCCTTAAAGCCCCAACAAAGAAAACTCGAAACTCTAAAAGTCCATAACCCCTAAACCCAAAAAATTAAAACCTTAAAACAATAAAACCATAAACACTAATCCCTAAAACTCTAAAATTCTAAACTCTAGAACTCAAAAACAAAAAAACCCAAACCTTTCACCTCGAATATCTGATGATTATGATATTGTTGGTTATGATAATGATGAGGATGATAACGAAGAGAATAATGATGAAGATGACTAGGATGATGATGATGATGATGATGATGATGATGATGATGATGATTACGATGATGATCAAGACGATGATGATAATAACGATGAGGATTACGACGATGCTGATGACAGGAGGATTACGACGACGACGACGACAATGATTATGATGATGATGATGACGATGATGATGATGTTGAGGATGACGATGGTAATGATGACAACGATGAAGATGATGATGATGATGACGATGATAATGATGATACAACGATGACGATGATGATGACGAGGAGGAGGATGATGATATAGATGGCAAATATGATGATGATTATGATAAACTCTAACTCTAAAACTCTAAAATTCTAACCTCTAGAACTCCAAAACATAAACTCAAACCCTTCATCTCGAATATCTTATGAAATGATATTGGTAGTTATGATAATGATGATGATGATAACGAGGAGAATAATGATGATGATGACTAGGATGATAATGATGATAATGATGATGATGATGACTAGGATGATAATGATAATGATGATGATGATGATAAAGATGATGATGATGATGATGACGACGACGATGATGATAACAATGAGGATCACGACGACACGACAACAATGATTATGATGATGATGTTGAGGATGATGATGATGACAGTAATGATGATGATGACGATGATAATAATGATAACGATGATGACGATGATGATTATGATGACGATGATAGTGATGATAAGACGATGACATGACGATGATGATGACGATTACGATGACAATGACTATGTTAAAGATGATGATGATGATGAAGATGATGATGATGAAGACGATAATGACGATGATGACGACGATGAAGATGATGACGACGACAAAAACGATAATGATTATGATTATGATGATGATGATGATGAAAATGATGATGGTTAGGATAAACCCAAACCCCTAAAACTCTAAAATTCTAAACTGTAGAACTCCAAAACAAAAAACTCAAACCCTTCATCTTGAATATCTGATGATTATGATATCGTTGGTTATGATAATGATAATGATGATAACGACGAGAATAATGATGATGATGACGAGAAGGATGATGATGATAATGATGACAAATATGATGATGATTATGATAAACTCTAACACTAAAACTCTAAAATTCTAAACTCTAGAACTCAGAAACAAAAAACCCAAACCCTTCACCTCGAATATATGATGAATATGATATCGTTGGTTATGATAATGATGATGATGATGATGATGATGATGATGACGACGACGACGACGACGATGATAATGACGATGATGATGACAATGAGGATCACGACGACACGACAACAATAATTATGATGATGATGTTGAGGATGATGATGATGACAATGATGATGATGATGATGTTGAGGATGATGATGATGACAATGTTGATGATGATGACGATGACGACGATGATGACGATGATAATGATGATAAGACGATGACATAACAATGATGATGATGATGACGATTACGATGACAATGACTATGTTAAAGATGATGATGATGATGAAGATGATGATGATGAAGACGATGATGACGATGATGATGACGATGAAGATGGTGACGACGACTGAAATGATAATGATAATGATTATGATGATGATGATGATGATGAATATGATGATGGTTAGGATAAACCCTAACCACTAAAACTCTAAAATTCTAAACTGTAGAACTCCAAAACAAAAAACTCAAACCCTTCATCTTGAATATCTGATGATTATGATATCATTGGTTATGATAATGATAATGATGATAACGACGAGAATAATGATGATGTTGACCAGGATTATAATGATGATGATGATGATGAAGATAATGATGATAAAGATTATGATGATAATGACGATGAAGATTACGACGACGACAACAATGATTATGATGATGATGTTGAGGATGATGATGATGACGACGACGATGACGATGATGATGACGATGATAATGGTGATAACGATGATGACAATGATGATGAAGATAACGATGATAATGATGATAAGACGATGACATGACGATGACGATGATGATTACGATTATGATAACGAGGAGGAGGAGGATGATGATTACGACGCGATGCGTTGACGATTACGATGACAATTAGGTTAAAGATGATGATGATGTTGAAGAAGATGATGATGATGTTGAATAAGATGATGATGATGATAGGGACAATGAGGATGATGACGACGACAAAAATGAATATCTGATGATTATGATATCGTTTGTTATGATAATGATGATGATGATAACGACGAGAATAATGATGAAGATGACTAGGATGATGATGATGATGATGATGATGATGATGATGATTACGATGATGATGAAGATAATGACGATGAGGATTACAACGATGATAATGACGAGGAGGATTACGACGACGACGACGACAACAATGATTATGATGATGATAATGACGACGACGACGATGATGATGACAATGATAATGATGATAACGATGAAGATGATGATGATGATGAATATGATAATGATGATATGATGACGACGATGATGATGACAATGGTGATGATGACGAGGAGGAGGATGATGATAATGATGCTTACGATGATGATCAAGATGATGATGATGATGATGATGATGATGATGATTACGATGATGATCAAGATGACGATAATGATGATTACGATGATGATCAAGATGATGATGATAATGACGATGAGGATTACGACGAAGATGATGACAGGAGGATTATGACGACGAAGACGAAAATGGATGATTATTTGATGATTATGATATTGATGATTATGATGAATATCTGATGATTATGATATCGTTGGTTATGATAATGATGAGGATAATAACGACGAGAATAATGATGAAGATGACTAGGATGACGACGATGATGATGATCATGATTACGATGATGATGATAATAACGTTGAGGATTACGACGGTGATGATGACGAGGAGGATTACGACGACGACAACGACAAAAATGATTATGATGATGATGATGACGACGATGATAATGATGACGATGACGATGATAATGATCAAAATGATGATGATGACGACGATGATAATGCTGATACGACGATGACGATGATGATGAGGAGGTTGAGGATGATGATAATGATGACAAATATGTTGATGATTATGATAAACTCTAACTCTAAAACTCTAAAATTCTAACCTCTAGAACTCCAAAACATAAACTCAAACCATTCACTTCGAATATCTGATGAATATGATATTGATAGTTATGATAATGATGATGATGATAACGAGGAGAATAATGATGATGATGACTAGGATGATGATGATGATGATGATGATGATGATGATGATGATGATTACGACAACGACGACAATAATGATTATGATGATGATGTTGAGGATGACGATGATGACGATGATGATGGTGATGACAATGATAATCATGATAACGATGATGATGATAATGACGATGATAATGATGATAAGACGATGACATGACGATAACGATGATGATGGCGATTATGATAACGAGAAGGAGGATGATGATGATGATGACGCTGCGATGCGTTGACGATTAGGATGACAATGACTATGTTAAAGATGATGATGATGAGGAAGATGATGATGATGAAGAAAATGATGATGATGATGATGAAGAAAATGATGATGATGACGACGACGATGAGAATGATGACGACGACAAAAATGAATATCTGATAATTATGATATCGTTGGTTATGATAATGATGAAGATGATAACGACGAGTATAATAATGAACATGACTAGGATGATGATGATAATGATAATGATGATGATGATAATGATGATGATGATGATTACAATGATGATGATGATGATGATGATGATTACAATGATGATCAAGATGATGATGATAATGACGATGAGGATTACGACGACGACGACGACAACAATGATTATGATGATGATGATAACGATGACGATGATGATAATGACAATGATAATGATGATAATGATGAAGAAGATGATGATGATGATGAAGACAATAAAGATGATGACGACGACAACAATGAGTATCTGATAACTATGATATCGTTGGTTATGATAATAATGATGATGATAACGACGAGAATAATGATGAAGATGACTAGGATGGTGATGATGATGATGATGATGATGATTACGATGATGGTGAAGATGGTGATGATAATGACGATGAGGATTACGACGATGATGACGACGAGGAGGATTACGACGACGACGACAACAATGATTATGATGATGACGATGACGACGACGACGATGATGATGAAAATGATAATGATGATAACTCTAAAGATGATGATGATGATAATGACAATGATAATGATGATACGACGATGACGATGATATGACAATGATGATGACGAGGATGATGATGATGATAATGATGATTACGATGATGATCAAGATGATGATGATGAAGATGATGATAATGATGATTACGATGATGATCAGGATGATGATGATAATGACAATAAGGATTACGTCGATGATGATGATGGGAGGATTACGACGACGACGACAACAATGATTATGATGATAATGATGATGACGACGATGATGATGATGAAGATGATAATGATGATAACGATGAAGATGAAGATGATGATGACGATAATGATGATACGACGATGACAATGAGGATGATGACGACGAGGAGGATGATGATGATAATGATGACAAATATGATAATGATTATGATAAACTCTAACCCTAAAACTCTAAAATTCTAAACTCTAGAACTCAGAAACAAAAAACCCAAACCCTTCATCTCGAATATATGATGAATATGATATCGTTGGTTATGATAATGATGATGATGATAACGAATAGAATAATGATGATGATGATGACTAGGATGATAATGATAATGATGATGATGATGATGATGATTAAGATGACGACGATGATGATGATGACGATGATAACGATGATAAGACGATGACATGACGATGATGATGATGATGACGATTACGATGACAATGACTATGTTAAAGATTATAATAATGATGAAGACCCCCAAAACCGGTAACCCTAAAATCATCAAATTTTAAAGATGTACGATTACTTAGCCTAAACACTCAAAATCAAAAGATCACGGTAAACCCTAAACCTAAATTTCCCGAAAACCCCAACAAATAAAACTCTAAACCCTAAATTTCCATAACCCCTAAATCGAAAGCCCTAAAACCCTAAAACCATAAATCGTAAACCCTAAAACCCTAAAATTCTAAACTCTAAAACCCAAAAATAATAAAATCCAATACCAGATAACCCCGAAATCCCGTAAACCTAAACCCTAAACCCCAAAACACTACAATCCAAAACCACATAACCCCCAAAATAGGTAACCCTAAATTCATACAATTTTAAAGATGTACGATTACTTAGCCGAAACACTCAAAATCAAAGATAACGGTAAACCCTAAACCTAAACTTCCCGAAAACCCCAACAAATAAAACTCTCAACCCTAAATTTCCATAACACCTAAACCGAAAACCGTAAAACCTTAAAACCCTAAAACCATAAACCGTAAACCCTAAAACCCTAAAATTCTAAACTCTAAAACCCCAAAATACTAAAATCCAATACCACATAACCCCCAAAACCCGTAAACCTAAACCCTAAACCCCAAAACACTACAATAAAAAACGACATAAACCCACAAACCGGTAACCCTAAAATTTTAGAATTTTAAAGGTGTACGATTACTGAGCCTAAACACTCAAAATTAAAAGATAACGGTAAACCGTAAATCTAAACTTCCTGAAAACCCCAACAAATAAAACTCTATACCCTAAATTTCGATAACCCCTAAACCGAAAACCGTAAAATCTTAAAACCCTAAAACCATAAACCGTAAACCCTAAAACTTAAAATTCTAAACTCTAAAACCCCAAAATACTAGAATCCAAGAGCACATAACCCCCAAATCCCGTAAACCTAAACCCTAAACCCCAAAACACTACAATCCAAAAAAGCATAAACCCCAAAACCGGTAACCCTAAAATCATAAAATTTTAAAGATGTACGATTACTTGGCCTAAATACTCAAAATCAAAAAATAACGGAAAACCCTAAACCTAAACTTCCCGAAAACCCAAACAAATAAAACTCTAAAACCTAAATCCCCATAACCCCTAAACTGAAAACCGTAAAACCTTAAAACCCTAAAACCATAAGATATAAACCCTAAAACCTTAAAATCTTAAACTCTAAAACCCCAAAATACTAGAATCAACGACCACATAACCCCCAAAACCCGTAAACCTAGACCCTGAACCCCAAAACACTACAATAAAAAACAACATAACCCCTTAAATCGGTAACCCTAAAATCATAAAATTTAAAAGATGAACGATAACTTAGCCTAAACACTAAAAATCAAAAGATAAGGGTAAACCCTAAACCTAAACTTCTCGAAAACCCCAACAAATAAAACTCTAAACCCAAAATTTCCATAACCTCTAAACCGAAAACCCTAAAACCTTAGAACCCTAAAACCATAAACAAAAAACCCTAAAACACTAAAATTTTAAACCCTAAAACCCATAAATACGAAAATCCAATACCACATAACCCCCAAAACCCGTAAACCTAAACCCTAAACCCCAAAACACTACAATCCAAAACCACATAAGCCCCAAAACCGGTAACCCTAAAATCATAAAATTTTAAAGATGTACGATTACTCAGCGAAAACACTCAAAATAAAAAGATAACGGTAAACCCTAAACCTAAACTTCTCGAAAACACCAACAAATAAAACTCTAAAACCTAAATTTCCATAACGTCTAAACCGAAAACCGTAAAACCTTAAAACCCTAAAACCATAAACCGTAAACCGTAAAACCTTAAAATCCTAAACTCTAAAACCCCAAAATACTAGAATCAAGGACCACATAACCCCCAAAACCCGTAAACCTAGACCCTGAACCCCAAAACACTACAATCCAAAACAACATAACCCCCTAAACCGGTAACCCTAAAATCATAAAATTTTAAAGATGAACGATTACTCAGCCTAAACACTCAAAATCAAAAGATAAAGGTAAACCCTAAACCTAAACTTCTCGAAAACCCCAACAAATAAAACTCTAAACCCAAAATTTCCATAACCTAAACCGAAAACCCTAAAACCTTAGAACCCTAAAACCATAAACCATAAACCCTAAAACACTAAAATTTTAAACCCTAAAACCCCTAAATACTAAAATCCAATACCACATAAACCCCAAAACCCGTAAACCTAAACCCTAAACCCCAAAACACTACAATCCAAAACCACATAAGCCACAAAACCGGTGACCCTAAAAGCATAAAAATTTAAAGATGTACGATTACTCAGCCTAAACACTCAAAATAAAAAGATAACGGTAAACCCTAAACATAAACTTCCCGAAAACCCCAACAAATACAACTCTAAACCCTAAATTTCCATAACCCCTAAACCAAAAACCCTAAAACCCTAAAACCCTAAAACCATAAACCGTAAACCCTAAAACCCTAAAATTCTAAACTCTAAAACCCCAAAATATTAGAATCAAGGACCACATAACCCCCAAAACCCGTAAAACTAGACCATGAACCCAAAAACACTACAATCCAAAACCACATAACCCCCAAAACCGGTAACCCTAAAATCATAAAATTTTAAAGATGTACGGTTACTTAGCCTAAACACTCAAAATCAAAAGATAACGGTAAACTCTAAACCTAAACTTCTCAAAAACCCCAACAAATAAAACTCTAAACCGTAAATTTCCATAACCCCTAAACCGAAAACCCTAAAACCCTAAAACCCTAAAACCCTAACACCATAAACCGTAAACCCTAGAACCGTAAAATTCTAAACTCTAAAACCCAAAAATAATAAAATCCAATACCACATAACCCCCGAAACCAGTAAACCTAAACCCTAAACCCAAAAACACTACAATCCAAAACCACATAACCCCCAAAACCGGTAACCCGAAATTTATAAAATTTTAAAGATGTACGATTACTTAGCCTAAACACTCAAAATCAAAAGATAACGGTAAACCCTAAACCTAAACTTCCCGAAAACCCAAACAAATAAAACTCTAAACCCTAAATTTCCATAACCCCTAAACCGAAAACCGTAAAACCATAAAACCGTAAAACCAGAAACCATAAACCCTAAAACCCTAAAATTCTAAACTATAAAACCCAAAAATACTAAAATCCAATACCACATAACCCACAAAACCCGTAAACCTAAACCCTAAACCCCAAAACATTACAATCCAAAACGACATAACCCCCAAAACTGGTAACCCTAAAATTTTAAAATTTTAAAGGTGTACGATTACTGAGCCAAAACACTCAAAATAAAAAGATAACGGTAAACCCTAAGCTTAAACTTCCCGAAAACCCCAACAAATAAAACTCTAAAACCTAAATTTCCATAACCCCAAAACCGAAAACCGTAAAACTTTAAAGCCCTAAAACCATAAACCGTAAACCCTAAAACTTTAAAATTCCAAACTCTAAAACCCCAAAATACTAGAATCCAAGACCACATAACCCCCAAAACCCATAAACCTAGACCCTGAACCCCAAAACACTACAATCCAAAACCGGTAACCCTAAAATCATAAAATTTTAAAGATGTACGATTACTTAGCCTAAATACTCAAAATCAAAAGATAACGGTAAACCCTAAACCCATACTTCCCGAAAACCCCAACAAATAAAACTCTAAAACCTAAATTTCCATAACCCCTAAACCGAAAACCGTAAACCTTAAAACCATAAAACCATAAGCCATAAACCCTTAAACCTTAAAATCCAAAACTCTAAAACCCAAAAATACTAGAATCAACGACCACATAACCCCCAAAAAACGTAAACCTAGACCCTGAACCCCAAAACACTACAATCCAAAACCACATAACCCCCTAAACCGGTAACCTTAAAATCATAAAATTTTAAAGATGAACGATTCCTCAGCCTAAACACTAAAAAACAAAAGATAAGGGTAAACCCTAAACCTAAACTTCTCGAAATCCCTAACAAATAAAACTCTAAACACAAAATTTCCATAACCCCTAAACCGAAAATCCTAAAACCTTAGAACCCTAAAACCATAAACCATAAACCCTAAAACACTAAAATTTTAAACCCTAAAACCCCTAAATACTAAAATCCAATACCACATAACCCCCAATACCCGTAAACCTAAACCCTAAACCCCAAAACACTACAATCCAAAACCACATAAGCCCCAAAACCGGTAACCCTAAAATCATAAAATTATAAAGATGTACGATTACTCAGCCTAAACACTCAAAATAAAAAGATAACGGTAAACCCTAAACCTAAACTTCCCGAAAACCCCAATAAATAAAACTCCAAAACCTAAATTTCCATAACCCCTAAACCGAAAACCGTAAAACCTTAAAACCCTAACCATAAACCGTAAACCCTAAAACTTTAAAATTCTAAACTCTAAAACCCAAAAATACTAGAATCAAGGACCACCTAACCCCCAAAACCCGTAAACCTAGACCCTGAACCCCAACACACTACAATAAAAAACCACATAACCCCCAAAACCGGTAACCCTAAAATCATAAAATTTTAAAGATGTACGATTACTTATCCTAAACACTCAAAATCAAAAGATAACAATAAACCCTAAACCTAAACTTCTCAAAAACCCCAATAAATAAAACTCTAAACCCTAAATTTCCAAAACCCCTAAACCGAAAACCCTAAAACCCTAAAACCCTAAAACCATAAACCGTAAACCCTAAAACCCTAAAATTCTAAACTCTAAAACCCAAAAATACTAAAATCCAATACCACATAACCCCCAAAACCCGTAAACCTAAACCCTAAACCCCAAAACACTACAATCCAAAACGACATAACCCCCAAAACCGGTAACCCTAAAATTTTAAAATTTTAAAGGTGTACGATTACTGAGCCTAAACACTCAAAATAAAAAGATAACGGTAAACCCTACACCTAAACTTCCCGAAAACCCCAAGAAATAAAACTCTAAAACCTAAATTTCCATAACCACTAAACCGAAAACCGTAAAAAGCTTAAAACCCTAAAACCATAAACCGTAAACCCTAAAACTTTAAAATTCCCAACTCTAAAACCCCAAAATACTAGAATCCAAGACCACATAACCCCCAAAACCCGTAAACCTAGACCCTGAACCCAAAAACACTACAATCCAAAACCACGTAACCCCCAAAACCGGTAACCCTAAAATCATAAAATTTTAAAGATGTACGATTACTTAGCCTAAACACTCAAATCAAAAGATAACGGTAAACCCTAAACCTAAACTTCCTGTAAACCCTAACAAATAAAACTCTAAACCCTTAATTTCCATAACCCCCAAATCGAAAACCGTAAAACCTTAAAACCCTAAAACCATAAATCGTAAACCCTAAAACCTTAAAATCCCAAACTCTAAAACCCCAAAATACTAGAATCCAGGACCACATAACCCCCAAAACCCGTAAACCTAGACCCTGAACCCCAAAACCCGAAAACCCTAAAATCTTAAAACCCTAAAACCCTAAAACTATAAACCTTAACCCCTAAAACTGTAAATTCTAAACTCTAAAAGCCCAAAACACTAAATTCCTAAACCTTAAAACCCCCAAAACCCTCAACCCTAAAATTGTAAAGATTTGAAGATGTATGATTACTCACCCTAAACACTCAAAATCCAAAGATAACGTTAAACCCTAAACCTAAGCTTCCCTAAAACCCCAACAAAGAAAACTCTAAACCCTAAAAGTCCATAACCCCTAAACCCAAAACCCTAAAACCTTAAAACCCTAAAACCCTAAAACCCTAAACCCTAAACCCTAAACCCAAAAAATTCTAAACTCTAAAACCCCAAAACACTAAAATCCTAAGCCACAAAACCCCAAAAAGCCTTAACTCGAAAATTATGAAGATTTGAAGATGTACGATATAAACCCTAACCCCTAAAACTCTAAAATTCTAAACTCTAAAAGCCCAAAACACTAAATTCCTAAACTACAAAACTCCCAAAACCTTGAACCCTAAAATTGTAAAGATTTGAAGATGTACGATTACTTACCCTAAACACTCAAAATCCAAAGATAACGGTAAACCCTAAACCTAAGCTTCCCTAAAACCCCAACAAAGAAAACTCTAAACCCTAAAAGTCCATAACTCCTGAACCAAAAACCGTAAAACCGTAAAACTGTAAAACTGTAAAACCATGTACGCTAAATCCTAAATCCCTAAAACTGTAAACTCAAAAACTCAAAGACAAAAAAATTCCTAAACCACGAAACCCCAAAGACTCTTAACCCTAAAATTGTAAAGATTTGAAGATGTACGATTACTTATCTTAAACACTCAAAATCCAAAGACAACGGTAAACCCTAAACCTAACCTTCCCTAAAGCCCCAACAAAGAAAACTCGAAACTCTAAAAGTCCATAACCCCTAAACCCAAAAATTTAAAACCTTAAAACCCTAAAACCATAAACACTAATCCCTATAACTCTAAAATTCTAAACTCTAGAACTCAAAAACAAAAAAACCCAAACATTTCACCTCGAATATCTGATGATTATGATATTGTTGGTTATGATAATGATGAGGATGATAACGAAGAGAATAATGATGAAGATGACTAGGATGATGATGATGATGATGATGATGATGATGATGATGATGATGATGATGATGATGATTACGATGATGATAATAACGATGAGGATTACGACGATGATGATGACGGGAGGATTACGACGACGACGACGACAATGATTATGATGATGATGATGTTGAGGATGACGATGATAATGATGACAACGATGAAGATGATGATGATGATGACGATGATAATGACGATGATAATGATGATACGACGATGACGATGATTATGACAATGATGATGACGAGGAGGAGGATGATGATATAGATGGAAAATATGATGATGATTATGATAAACTCTAACTCTAAAACTCTAAAATTCTAACCTCTAGAACTCCAAAACAAAAACTCAAACCCTTCATCTCGAATATCTGATGAAATGATATTGGTAGTTATGAAAATGATGATGATGAGAACGAGGAGAATAATGATGATGATGACTAGGATGATAATGATGATAATGGTGATGATGACGACTAGGATGATAATGATAATGATGATGATGATGATGATGATGATGATGATGATGATGATGATGATGACGACGATGATGATAAAAATGAGGATCACGACGACACGACAACAATGATTATGATGATGATGTTGAGGATGATGATGATGACAATAATGATGATGATGACGATGATAATAATGATAATGATGATGACGATGATGATTATGATGACGATGATAATGATAATAAGATGATGACATGACGATTATGATGACGATTACGATGACAATGACTATGTTAAAGATGATTATGATGATGAAGATGATGATGATGAAGACGATGATGACGATGATGACGACGATGAAGATGATGACGACGACAAAAATGATAATGATTATGATTATGATGATGATGATGATGAAAATGATGATGATGAAAATGATGATGATGAATATGATGATGGTTAGGATAAACCCTAACCCCTAAAACTCTAAAATTCTAAACTGTAGAACTCCAAAACAAAAAACTCAAACCCTTCATCTTGAATATCTGATGATTATGATATCGTTGGTTATGATAATGATAATGATGATAACGACGAGAATAATGATGATGATGACGAGGAGGATGAAGATGATAATGATGACAAATATGATGATGATTATGATAAACTCTAACCCTAAAACTCTAAAATTCTAAACTCTAGAACTCAGAAACAAAAAACCCAAACCCTTCACCTCGAATATATGATGAATATGATATCGTTGGTTATGATAATGATGATGATGATAACGAAGAAAATATGACTATGATGATGATGATGATGATGATGATGATGATGATGATGATGATGATGATGACGACGACGACGACGACGACGACGATGATAATGACGATGATGATGACAATGAGGATCACGACGACACGACAACAATGATTATGATGATGATGTTGAGGATGATGATGATGATGATGATGATGATGACGATGACGACGATGATGACGATGATAATGATGATAAAACGATGACATAACGATGATGATGATGATGAGAATTACGATGACAATGACTATGTTAAAGATGATGATGATGATGAAGATGATGATGATGAAGACGATGATGACGATGATGATGACGATGAAGATGATGACGACAACAGAAATGATAATGATAATGATTATGATGATAATGATGATGAAAATGATGATGATGAATATGATGAAGGTTAGGATAAACCCTAACCACTAAAACTCTAAAATTCTAAACTGTAGAACTCCAAAACAAAAAACTCAAACCCTTCATCTTGAATATCTGATGATTATGATATCATTGGTTATGATAATGATAATGATGATAACGACGAGAATAATGATGACGTTGACCAGGATTATAATGATGATGATGATGATGATGAAGATAATGATGATAATGACGATGAAGATTACGACGACGACAACAATGATTATGATATGATGTTGAGGATGATGATGATGACGACGACGATGATGATGACGATGATAATGGTGATAACGATGATGACAATGATGATGAAGATAACGATGATAATGATGATAAGACGATGACATGACGATGACGATGATGATTACGATTATGATAACGAGGAGGAGGAGGATGATGATTACGACGTGATGCGTTGACGATTACGATGACAATTAGGTTAAAGATGATGATGATGTTGAAGAAGATGATGATGATGATAGGGACAATGAGGATGATGACGACGACAAAAATCAATATCTGATGATTATGATATCGTTGGTTATGATAATGATGATGATGATAACGACGAGAATAATGATGAAGATGACTAGGATGATGATGATGATGATGATGATGATGATGATGATGATTACGATGATGATGAAGATAATGACGATGAGGATTACAACGATGATAATGACGGGGAGGATTACGACGACGACGACGACAACAATGATTATGATGATGATAATAACGACGACGATAATGATGATGACAATGATAATGATGATAACGATGAAGATGATGATGATGATGAATACGATAATGATGATACGATGACGACGATGATGATGACAATAATGATGACGAGGAGGAGGATGATGATAATGATGCTAACGATGATGATCAAGATGATGATGATGATGATGATGATGATGATTACGATGATGATCAAGATGACGATAATGATGATTACGATGATGATCAAGATGATGATGATAATGACGATGAGGATTACGACGAAGATGATGACGGGAGGATTATGACGACGAAGACGAAAATGGATGATTATTTGATGATTATGATATTGATGATTATGATGAATATCTGATGATTATGATATCGTTGGTTATGATAATGATGAGGATAATAACGACGAGAATAATGATGAAGATGACTAGGATGACGACAATGATGATGATCATGATTACGATGATGATGATAATAACGTTGAGGATTACTAAACACTCAAAATCAAAAGATAACGGTAAACCCTAAACCTAAACTTCTCAAAAACCCCAAGAAATAAAACTCTAAACCCTAAATTTCCAAAACCCCTAAACTAAAAACCCTAAAACCCTAAAACCATAAACCGTAAACCCTAGAACCCTAAAATTCTAAACTGTAAAATCCCAAAATAGTAAAGTCCAATACCACATAACCCCCGAAACCTGTAAACCTAAACCCTAAACCAAAAAACACTACAATCCAAAACCGCATAACCCCCAAAATCGGTAACCCTAAATTCATAAAATTTTAAAGATGTACGATTACTTAGCCTAAACACTGAAAATCAAAGGATAACGGTAAACCCTAAACCTAAACTTCCCGGAAACCCCAACAAATAAAACTCTAAACCCTAAATTTCCATAACCCCTAACCGAAAACCGTAAAACCATAAAACCCTAAAACCATAAACCGTAAACCCTAAAACCCTAAAATTCTAAACTCTAAAACCAAAAAAATACTAAAATCCAATACCACATAACCCCCAAAACCCGTAAACCTAAACCCCAAACCCCAAAACACTACAATCCAAAACGACATAACCCCCAAAACCGGTAACCCTAAAATTTTAAAATTTTAAAAGTGTACGATTACTGAGCCTTAACACTCAAAATAAAAAGATAACAGTAAACCCTACACCTAAACTTCCCGAAAACCCCAAGAAATAAAACTCTAAAACCTAAATTTCCATAACCACTAAACCGAAAACCGTAAAAGCTTAAAACCCTAAAACCATAAACCGTAAACCCTAAAACTTTAAAATTCCCAACTCTAAAACCCAAAAATACTAGAATCCAAGACCACATAACCCCCAAAACCCGTAAACCTAGACCCTGAACCCCAAAACAATGCAATTCAAAACCACGTAACCCCCAAATCCGGTAACCCTAAAATCATAAAATTTTAAAGATGTACGATTACTTAGCCTAAACACTCAAAATCAAAAGATAACGGTAAACCCTAAACCTAAACAACCCGAAAACCCCAACAAATTAAACTCTAAACCCTAAATTTCCATAACCCCTAAACCGAAAACCCTAAAACCCTAAAACCCTAAAACCATAAACCGTAAACCCTAAAACCCTAAAATTCTAAACTCTAAAACCCAAAAATACTAAAATCATATACCACATAACCCGCAAAACCCGTAAACCTAAACCCTAAACCCCAAAACACTATAATCCAAAAGGACATAACCACCGAAACCGGTAACCCAAAAATTTTAAAATTTTAAAGGTGTACGATTACTGAGCCTAAACACTCAAAATTAAAAGATAACGGTAAACCATAAATCTAAACTTCCTGAAAACCCCAACAAATAAAACTCTAAACCATAAATTTCCATAACCCCTAAAACCTTAAAACCCTAAAACCATAAAACCATAAAACCTTAAAACCCTAAAACAATAAACCGTAAACCCTAAAACCTTAAAATTCCATACTCTAAAACCCCAAAATACTAGAATCCAAGACCACATAACCTCCAAAACCGGTAAACCTAGAACCTGAACCCAAAAACACAACAATCCAAAACCACATAACCCCCAAAACCGGTAACCCTAAAATCATAAAATTTTAAAGATGTACGATTACTTAGCCTAAACACTAAAAATCAAAAGATAACGGTAAACCCTAAACCTAAACTTCCCGAAAACCCCAACAAACAAACTCTAAACCCTAAATTTCTATAACCCCTAAACCGAAAACCCTAAAACCCTAAAACCATAAACCGTAAACCCTAAAATTCTAAACTCTAAAACCCCAAAATAATAAAATCCAATACCACATAACCCCCAAAACCCGTAAACCTAAACCCTATACCCCAAAACACTACAATCCAAAACAACATAACCCCCATAATCGGTAACCCTAAATTCATAAAATTTTAAAGATGTACGATTTCTTAGCCTAAACACTCAAAATCAAAAGATAACGGTAAACCCTAAATCTAAACTTCCCGAAAACCCCAATAAATAAAACTCTAAACCCATAATTTCCATAACCCCTAAACTGAAAACCCTAAAACCTTAGAACCGTAAAACCATAAACCGTAAACCCTAAAACTCGAAATTCTAAACTTTAAAACCCACAAATACTAAAATCCAATACCACATAACCCCCAAAACCCGTAAACCTAAACCCTAAACCCCAAAATACTACGATCCAAAACCACATAACCCCTTAAACCGGTAAGCCTAAAATCATAAAATTTTAAAGATGAACGATTACTCAGCCTAAACACTAAAAATAAAAGATAACGGTAAACCCTAAACCTAAACTTCCCGAAAACCCCAACAAATAAAACTCTAAACCAAAAATTTCCATAACCCCTAAACCGAAAACCCTAAAACATTAGAACCCTAAAACCACAAACCGTAAACCATAAAACACTAAAATTTTGAACCCTAAAACCCCTAAATACTAAAATCCAATACCACATAACCACCAAAACCCGTAAACCTAAACCCTAAACCCCAAAACACTACAATCCAAAACCACATAACCCCCAAAACCGGTAACCTTAAAATCATAAAATTTTAAAGATGTACGATTACTTAACCTAAACCCTCAAAATCAAAAGATAACGGTAAACCCTAAACCTAAACTTCCCGAAAACCCCAACAAATAAAACTCTAAACCCTAAATTTCCATAACCCCTAAACCGAAAATCGTAAAACCTTACAACCCTAAAACCATAAACCGTAAACCCTAAAACCCTAAAATTCTAAACTCTAAAACCCCAAAATACTAAAATCATATACCACATAACCCCCAAAACCCGTAAATCTAAACCCTAAACCCCAAAACACTATAATAAAAAACGAAATAATACCCAAAACCGGTAACCCAAAAATTTTTAAATTTTAAAGGTGTACGATTACTGAGCCTAAACAGTCAAAATTAAAAGATAATGGTAAACCGTAAATCTAAACTTCCTGAAAACCCCAACAAATAAAACTTTAAACCTTAAATTTCCATAACCCCTAAAACCTTAAAACCCTAAAACCATAAAACCATAAAACCTTAAAACCCTAAAACCATAAACCGTAAACCCGAAAACCTTAAAATTCCAAACTCTAAAACCCAAAAATACTAGAATCCAAGACCACATAACCTCCAAAACCCGTAAACCTAGAACCTTAACCCCAAAACACAATAATCCAAAACCACATAACTCCCAAAACCGGTAACCCGAAAATCATAAAATTTTAAAGATGTACGATTACTTAGCCTAAACACTCAAAATCAAAAGATAACGGAAAACCCTAAACCTAAACTTCCCGAAAACCCCAACAAATAAAACTCTAAACCCTAAATTCCATAACCTCTAAACCGAAAACCCTAAAACCCTAAAACCCTAAAACCATAAACCGTAAACCCTAAAACCTTAAAATTCTAACTCTAAAACACCAAAATACTAAAATCATATACAACATAACCCCCAAAACCCGTAAACCTAAACCCTAAACCCCAAAACACTACAATCCCTAACGACGTAACCCCCAAAACCGGTAACCCAAAAATTTTAAAATTTTAAAGGTGTACGATTACTGAGCCTAAACACTCAAAATTAAAAGATAACGGTAAACCGTAAAGCTAACCTTCCTGAAAACCCCAACAAATAAAACTCTGAACCCTAAATTTCCATAACCCCTAAACTGAAAACCGTAAAACCTTAAAACACTAAAACCATAAACCGTAAACCCTAAAACCTTAAAATTCCAAACTCTAAAACCCCAAAATACTAGAATCCAAGACCTCAAAACCCCGAAAACCCGTAAACCTAGACCCTGAACCCCAAAACACTACAATCCTAAACAACATAACCCCCAAAACCGGTAACCCTAAAATCATAAAATTTTAAAGATGTACGATTACTTAGCCTAAACACTCAAAATCAAAAGATAACGGTAAACCCTAAACCTAAACTTCCCGAAAACCCCAACAAATAAAACTCTAAACCCTAAATTTCCATAACCCCTAAACCGAAAACCCTAAAACCCTAATACCCTGAAACCATAAACCGTAAACCCTAAAGCCTTAAAATTCCAAACTCTAAAACCCCAAAATAATAAAATCCAATACCACATAACCCCCAAAACCCGTAAACCTAAACCCTAAACCCCAAAACACTACAATCCAAAACCACATAACTCCCAAAATCGATAACCCTAAAATTTAAAAATTTTAAAGGTGTACGATTACTGAGCCTAAACACTCAAAATCAAAAGATAACTGTAAACCCTAAACCTAAACTTCCCGAAAACGACAACAAATAAAACTCTAAACCCTAAATTTCCATAACCCCTAAACCGAAAACCCTAAAACCCTAAAACCCTAAAACCATAAACCGTAAACCCTAAAACCCTAAAATTCTAAACTGTAAAACCCAAAAATACTAAAATCCAATACCACATAACCCCCAAAACCCGTAAACCTAAACCCTAAACCCCAAAACACTACAATCCAAAATGACATAACCCCCAAAACCGGTAACCCAAAAATTTTAAAATATTAAAGGTGTACGATTACTGAGCCTAAACACTCAAAATTAAAAGAAAACGGTAAACCGTAAATCTAAACTTCCTGAAAACCCCAACAAATAAAACTCTAATCCCTAAATTTCCATAACCCCTAAGCCCAAAACCGTAAAACCTTAAAACCTTAAAACCATAAACCGTAAACCCTAAAACCCTAAAACCCTAAAATTCTAAACTCTAAAACCCCAAAATACAAAAATCCAAGACCACATAACCTCCAAAACCCGTAAACCTAGACCCTGAACCCCAAAACACTACAATCCAAAACCACATAACCCCCAAAACCGGTAACCCTAAAATCATAAAATTTTAAAGATGTACGATTACTTAGCCTAAACACTCAAAATCAAAAGATAACGGTAAACCCTAAACCTAAACTTCCCGAAAACCCCAACAAATAAAACTCTAAACCCTAAATTTCCATAACCCCTAAACTGAAAACCCTAAAACCTTAGAACCCTAAAACCATAAACGTAAACCCTAAAACCCTAAAATTCTAAACTCTAAAACCCCAAAATACTAAAATCCAATAAAACATAACCCCCAAAACCCGTAAACCTAAACCCTAAACCCCAAAACACTACAATCAAAAACCACATAACTCCCTAAACCTGTAACCCTAAAATCATAAATTTTTTACGATGAACGATTACTCAGCCTAAACACTGAAAATCAAAAGATAACGGTAAACCCTAAACCTAAACTTCCCGAAAACCCCAACAAATAAAACTCTAAACCCAAAATTTCCATAACCCATAAACCGAAAACCCTAAAACCTTAGAACCCTAAAACGATAAACCGTAAACCCTAAAACCCAAAAATTCTAAAATCTAAAACCCCAAAATAATAAAATCCAATACCAGATAACCCCCAAAACCCGTAAACCTAAACCCTAAACACCAAAACACTACAATCCAAAACGACATAACCCTCAAAACCGGTAACCCAAAAATTTTAAAATTTTAAAGGTGTACGATTACTGAGCCTAAACACTCAAAATTTAAAGATAACAGTTAACCGTAAATCTAAACTTCCTGAAAACCCCAACAAATAAAACTCTAAACCTTAAATTTACATAACCCCTAAAACATGAGAACCCTAAAACCGCAAACCGTAAAGCCTAAAACACTAAAATTTTGAACCCTAAAACCCCTAAATACTAAAATCCAATACCACATAACCCCCAAAACCCGTAAACCTAAACCGTAAACCCCAAAACACTACAATCCAAAACCACATAACCCCCTAAACCGGTAACCCTAAAATCATAAAATTTTAACGATGAACGATTACTCAGCCTAAACACTCAAAATAAAAAGATAAAGGTAAACCCTAAACCTAAACTTCCTGAAAACCCTAACAAATAAAACTTTAAAACCTAAATTTCCATAACCCTTAAACCGAAAACCGTAAAACCATAAAACCATAAAACCATAAACCTAAACCCTAAAACCATAAAATTGTAAACTCTAAAACCCCAAAATACTAGAATCCAAGACCACATAACCCCCAAAACCCGTAAACCTAGGCCCTTAACCCCAAAACACTACAATCCAACACCACATAACCCCAAAACCGGTAACCCTAAAATCATAAAATTTTAAAGATGTACGAATACTTAGCCTAAACACTCAAAATCAAAAGATAACGGAAAACCCTATTCCTAAACTTCCCGAAAACCCCAACAAATAAAACTCTAAACCCCAAATTTCCATAACCCCTAAACCGAAAACCCTAAAACCCTAAAACCATAAACCGTAAACCCTAAAACCCTAAAATTCTAAAATCTAAAACCCCAAAATAATAAAATCTAATACCAGATAACCCCCAAAACCCGTAAACCTAAACCCTAAACCCCAAAACACTACAATCCAGAACCACATAACCCCAAAAATCGGTAACCCTAAATTCATAAAATTTTAAAGATGTACGATTACTGAGCCTAAACACTCAAAATCAAAAGATAACGGAAAACCCTAAACCTAAACTTCCCGAAAACCCCAACAAATAAAACTCTAAACCCTAAATTTCCATAACCCCTAGACCGAAAACCGTAAAACCTTAAAACCCTAAAACCCTAAAATTCTAAACTCTAAAACCCAAAAATACTAAAATCATATACCACATAACCCCCAAAACCCGTAAACCTAAACCCTAAACCCCAAAATACTATAATCCAAAACGACATAACCCCCAAAACCGGTAACCCAAAAATATTAAAATTTTAAAGGTGTACGATTACTGAGCCTAAACACTCAAAATTAAATGATAACTGTAAACCGTAAATCTAAACTTCCTGAAAATCCCAACAAATAAAACTCTAAACCTTAAATTTCAATAACCCCTAAAACCTTAAAACCCTAAAACCATATAACCATAAAACCTTAAAACCCTAAAACCATAAACCGTAAACCCTAAAACCTTAAAATTCCAAACTCTAAAACCCCAAAATACTAGAATCCAAGACCACATAACCTCCAAAACCCGTAAACCTAGAACCTGAACCCCAAAACAAGACAATCCAAAACCACATAACCCCCAAAACCGATAACTGTTGGGTTCCTAGAGTGAGTAAAAATGTAGTATAAAATACTCTAGAATTCCTGTGCAAGTATACACAGTCTGCAGCAAGTAATATTATGAATCCAAGGTCTGAATGAGTTTCCACTTTATCTATTTTGCGTAACTTCCTAATGGTTTCAAAGATAATAAAATGATTGGGTTTTATCGGAATTATGCTGAAGCAAAATAAATGACAGAACAACGAGTAAACAAATAGATAAACAGATTAAAGACATGCGCTGGCTAGGCTTTAGTGGTTGTTCTAAGATATGCTCTAGCAATATTATTGATCATGCATTTCTCGCAGTATTATTAGCGGATTCCTCCCGGAACTCCAGATCTTTTGGGATATGTTTCAAACCCAATGAAGAGCGACCGATCAAGCACTAGGCAACTGGCTATCCCTAGCTCAGTCACTGGCGTTCACCAATACACAATGATCGTAGTGTGGATAATTGCCACACACTCTCTAAATCATCCCTGAAACTAGAGAGAGCTATCCATACCGGCTGGCCAGGCAGGCATAAAATGAGTTTAAGCACAACAATTAACCAAAATGCGATAGTCAATTTATTACTAGAGATGAAGCACAGTAATCATATTATTCCTAACCAACACCCTAAGCTACTTAGTTCATAATGGGCATAGGAATACGAATTACAATCTGAGTATGCATGTCCATAACCACAAGTTAATAAAGAAAGTAAACTCCCTAATCAGCTTGCGATAAATGGTGTTCTTGATGATCTTCAATCTCCCTATACTATTCGGCTTCCAAGGGAAAACATGGAATGCATTTGACTTTGACGGCTACTTCCTTTTATAGAAGGACACGAGACTTGAATTAGGTCAACTTGGACACGTGTAGGGCTCTCCTCGCTCCTTTATCCCGAAAATAACTCAACAGAAGTCGGTTCATGAAGTTGGCTAACGAGCTGTGATGTGGCAGTTTCTGCTCCCAGTTTTGCTGCAGCATAGAATTTGCTCACTCCAGTCGCTCAGCAGCATAATCTGCACAAAATAATTTCCAATGCTTCCATTCTTCCAAATGGGTTAAATCATGTAATATCTATCCAAAACCAACCCTAATAAGCATAAAGGACACACAAATCCCTATATAATTGAGGCCTAAATAACTACCTTTTGGGCAGTTATCATACCCCCAAACTTGAACTATTGCGCGTCCCGAGCAATACTAACCAACCTTCCTTCAAGAATTTCAAAACATTAGACAAAGAATTAGCTTAATCAAACCAGACAGTCCAACACTACCTTTAACCTTTACCTGAGCACTCTGCAAAACCAAGCTCTGCTGCAGCAAAATGATTCCTTCAGCAGGGACAAATAATCACCACTTTTCAACTTAATTCTAAGAACTCACCACAGCCTAGCTCTATTATCAGACATTTCAAAACATATTTTTAAAAGGGTTTATTTCATTATTTATCAGACTTAAAGCAGCCTTACAGTCATAAGCTCTTAAGCATGGGATGACCCACTTTATGGTGCAATATACCCTTGCCTCAAGCTCATCACCAACTAGACTCAATACTCATTATAAAGCTAAAAAATCCTTAGTTATTCCATCTCTTGCCCCTCAGAATGGCGACATTTTATGATGAAGCTCACCTAAGTTCTGGAAGACAGAAAACTGCTGGATCATCATTCATCCCTCAAAACTTTTGCTCTGTCAATTTTTCAGCAAAATCTTCAACAAATAATTTGTCTTATTTTTTCTCATTTTTTTTTTTCACATTTCCTAGGTCATCTTTTGACGCGAAGACAAACTGTGGGTATCACAAATATCCCCGGCTACTCAATAACCTAACAAATTTTAATTTTGAAGGAGAGGAATGCTCGAGCAAAATAATTGGAGTAGCAAAAAGTCCCCCAAACTTGAATTATTCATTGTCCCCAATGAATCATTAATTTTTGCAAATTATACCCCCAAACTTAAATTTTTCTCACTGAATTTTTAAACTAAACATGGGACTAGGATTAAGCTTAAAGTGGATCATATAAGTCAATACTACCGTCAAAATCTTCTTGCCGCAGCAACAGTCCAGGCTAGAAGAAATGCTCAAGCAAAAGGTTTCTGGAGATCAGAATACCTTGATCTAATTAAGCGTAATCAGTCCAAGCTTCAAAAATTCGGAAGAAAATTAGTTAAGTTAGAGTTACTCAGTGCTCATAGAATAGAAACATCTAGAAATTTCATTTAAAAAACACAAGAAAAGAAATTACATAGCAGAGATATATTTTTAAAGCAGAAAAATTAAAAAGGAACAAGCAAACATATTTAGCAAACGGGGTCAGATATGTGCGAGCAAACAAAATGATAAGACAAAAATAATGCTCGCTGAAGATCATTCCATCCATCAATCTTCCTGGCCCTGGTCTTCATCATCATCAGCAAACGGGGGGTTATGTGGTTTTGGATTGTAGTGTTTTGGGGTTTAGGGTTTAGGTTTACGGGTTTTGGGGGTTATGTTTTATTGGATTTTAGTATTTTGGGGTTTTAGAGTTTAGAATTTTAGGGTTTTAGGGTTTACGTTTATGGTTTTAGGGTTCTAAGGTTTTAGGGTTTTCAGTTTAGGGGTTATGGAAATTTAGGGTTTAGAGTTTTATTTGTTGGGGTTTTCGGGAAGTTTAGGTTTAGGGTTTACCGTTATCTTTTGATTTTGAGTGTTTAGGCTAAGTAATCGTACATCTTTAAAATTTTATGATTTTAGGGTTACCGGTTTTGGGGGTTATGTGGTTTTGGATTGTAGTGTTTTGGGGTTCAGGGTCTAGGTTTACGGGTTTTGGAGGTTATGTGGTCTTGGATTTTAGTATTTTGGGGTTTTAGAGTTTAGAATTTTAGGGTTTTAGGGTTTACGGTTTATGGTTTTAAGGTTTTAAGGTTTTACGGTTTTGGGCTTAGGGGTTATGGAGATTTAGGGATTAGAGTTTTATTTGTTGGGGTTTTAAGGAAGTTTAGATTTACCGTTTACCGTTTTCTTTTAATTTTGAGTGTTTAGGCTCAGTAATCGTACACCTTTAAAATTTTAAAATTTTTGGGTTACCGGTTTTGGGGGTTATGTCATTTTGGATTGTAGTGTTTTGGGGTTTAGGGTTTAGGTTTACGGGTTTTGGGGGTTATGTGCTATTGGATTTTAGTATTTTTGGGTTTTACAGTTTAGAATTTTAGGGTTTTAGGGTTTACGGTTTATGGTTTTAGGGTTTTAGGGTTTTCGGTTTAGGGGTTATGGAAATTTAGGGTTTAGAGTTTTATTTGTTGTCGTTTTCGGGAAGTTTAGGTTTAGGGTTTACAGTTATCTTTTTATTTTGAGTGTTTAGGCTCAGTAATCGTACACCTTTAAAATTTTTTAAATTTTAGGGTTATCGATTTTGGGAGTTATGTGGTTTTGGATTGTAGTGTTTTGGGGTTTAGGGTTTAGGTTTACGGGTTTTGGGGGTTATGTGGTATTGGATTTTATTATTTTGGGGTTTTAGAGTTTGGAATTTTAAGGCTTTAGGGTTTACGGTTTATGGTTTCAGGGTATTAGGGTTTTAGGGTTTTCGGTTTAGGGGTTATGGAAATTTTTGGTTTAGAGTATTATTTTTTGGGGTTTTCGGGAATTTTAGGTTTAGGGTTTACCATTATCTTTTGATTTTGAGTGTTTAGGCTAAGTAATCGTACATCTTTAAAATTTTATGATTTTAGGGTTACCGGTTTTGGGGGTTATGTTGTTTTGGATTGTAGTGTTTTGGGGTTCAGGGTCTAGGTTTACGGGTTTTCGGGGTTTTGAGGTCTTGGATTCTAGTATTTTGGGGTTTTAGAGTTTTGAATTTTAAGGTTTTAGGGTTTACGGTTTATGGTTTTAGTGTTTTAAGGTTTTACGGTTTTCAGTTTAGGGGTTATGGAAATTTAGGGTTCAGAGTTTTATTTGTTGGGGTTTTCAGGAAGGTTAGCTTTACGGTTTACCGTTATCTTTTAATTTTGAGTGTTTAGGCTCAGTAATCGTACACCTTTAAAATTTTAAAATTTTTGGGTTACCGGTTTTGGGGGTTACGTCGTTAGGGATTGTAGTGTTTTGGGGTTTAGGGTTTAGGTTTACGGGTTTTGGGGGTTATGTGGTATATGATTTTAGTATTTTGGGGTTTTAGAGTTAGAATTTTAAGGTTTTAGGGTTTACGGTTTATGGTTTTAGGGTTTTAGGGTTTTAGGGTTTTCAGTTTAGAGGTTATGGAATTTAAGGTTTAGAGTTTTATTTGTTGGGGTTTTCGGGAAGTTTAGGTTTAGGGTTTTCCGTTATCTTTTGATTTTGAGTGTTTAGGCTAAGTAATCGTACATCTTTAAAATTTTATGATTTTAGGGTTACCGGTTTTGGGAGTTAAGTGGTTTTGGATTATTGTGTTTTGGGGTTAAGGTTCTAGGTTTACGGGTTTTGGAGGTTATGTGGTCTTGGATTCTAGTATTTTGGGGTTTTAGAGTTTGGAATTTTAAGGTTTTAGGGTTTACGGTTTATGGTTTTAGGGTTTTAAGGTTTTATGGTTTTATGGTTTTAGGGTTTTAAGGTTTTAGGGGTTATGGAAATTTAAGGTTTAAAGTTTTATTTGTTGGGGTTTTCAGGAAGTTTAGATTTACGGTTTACCATTATCTTTTAATTTTGACTGTTTAGGCTCAGTAATCGTACACCTTAAAAATTTAAAAATTTTTGGGTTACCAGTTTTGGGTATTATTTCGTTTTTTATTATAGTGTTTTGGGGTTTAGGGTTTAGATTTACGGGTTTTGGGGGTTATGTGGTATATGATTTTAGTATTTTGGGGTTTTAGAGTTTAGAATTTTAGGGTTTTAGGGTTTACGGTTTATGGTTTTAGGGTTGTAAGGTTTTACGATTTTCGGTTTAGGGGTTATGGAAATTTAGGGTTTAGAGTTTTATTTGTTGGGGTTTTCGGGAAGTTTAGGTTTAGGGTTTACCGTTATCTTTTGATTTTGAGGGTTTAGGCTAAGTAATCGTACATCTTTAAAATTTTATGATTTTAAGGTTACCGGTTTTGGGGGTTATGTGGTTTTGGATTGTAGTGTTTGGGGTTTAGGGTTTAGGTTTACGGATTTTGGTGGTTATGTGGTATTGGGTTTTAGTATTTAGGGGTTTTAGGGTTCAAAATTTTAGTGTTTTATGGTTTACGGTTTGTGGTTTTAGGGTTCTAATGTTTTAGAGTTTTCGGTTTAGGGGTTATGGAAATTTTTGGTTTAGAGTTTTATTTGTTGGGGTTTTCGGGAAGTTTAGGTTTAGGGTTTACCGTTATCTTTTATTTTTAGTTTTTAGGCTGAGTAATCGTTCATCTTTAAAAGTTTATGATTTTAGGCTTACCGGTTTAAGGGGTTATGTGGTTTTGGATCGTAGTATTTTGGGGTTTAGGGTTTAGGTTTACGGGTTTTGGGGGTTATGTGGTATTGGATTTTAGTATTTTGGGGTTTTAAAGTTTAGAATTTCGGGTTTTAGGGTTTACGGTTTATGGTTTTACGGTTCTAAGGTTTTAGGGTTTTCAGTTTAGGGGTTATGGAAATTATGGGTTTAGAGTTTTATTTGTTGGGGTTTTCGGGAAGTTTAGATTTAGGGTTTACCGTTATCTTTTGATTTTGAGTGTTTAGGCTAAGAAATCGTACATCTTTAAAATTTTATGAATTTAGGGTTACCGATTTTGGGGGTGATGTTGTTTTGGATTGTAATGTTTTGGGGTATAGGGTTTAGGTTTACGGGTTTTGGGGGTTATGTGGTATTGGATTTTATTATTTTGGGGTTTTAGAGTTTAGAATTTTAGGGTTTTAGGGTTTACGGTTTATGGTTTTAGGGTTTTAGGGTTTTCGGTTTAGGGGTTATGGAAATTTAGGGTTTAGAGTTTGTTTGTTGGGGTTTTCGGGAAGTTTAGGTTTAGGGTTTACCGTTATCTTTTGATTTTTAGTGTTTAGGCTAAGTAATCGTACATCTTTAAAATTTTATGATTTTAGGGTTACCGGTTTTGGGGGTTATGTGGTTTTGGATTGTTGTGTTTTTGGGTTCAGGTTCTAGGTTTACCGGTTTTGGAGGTTATGTGGTCTTGGATTCTAGTATTTTGGGGTTTTAGAGTATGGAATTTTTAGGTTTTAGGGTTTACGGTTTATTGTTTTAGGGTTTTAAGGTTTTATGGTTTTATGGTTTTAAGGTTTTAGGGGTTATGGAAATTTATGGTTTAGAGTTTTATTTGTTGGGGTTTTCAGGAAGTTTAGATTTATGGTTTACCGTTATCTTTTAATTTTGAGTGTTTAGGCTCAGTAATCGTACACCTTTAAAATTTTAAAGTTTCGGTGGTTATGTCCTTTTGGATTATAGTATTTTGGGGTTTAGGGTTTAGGTTTACGGGTTTTGCGGGTTATGTGGTATATGATTTTAGTATTTTTGGGTTTTAGAGTTTAGAATTTTAGGGTTTTAGGGTTTACGATTTATGGTTTTAGTGTTTTAGGGTTTTACGGTTTTCGGTTTAGGGGTTATGGAAATTTAGGGTTTAGAGTTTAATTTGTTGGGGTTTTCGGGAAGTTTAGGTTTAGGGTTTACCGTTATCTTTTGATTTTGAGTGTTTAGGCTAAGTAATCGTACATCTTTAAGTTTTTATGATTTTAGGGTTACCGGATTTGGGGGTTACGTGGTTTTGAATTGTAGTGTTTTGGGGTTCAGGGTCTAGGTTTACGGGTTTTGGGGGTTATGTGGTCTTGGATTCTAGTATTTTGGGGTTTTAGAGTTGGGAATTTTAAAGTTTTAGGGTTTACGGTTTATGGTTTTAGGGTTTTAAGCTTTTACGGTTTTCGGTTTAGTGGTTATGGAAATTTAGGTTTTAGAGTTTTATTTCTTGGGGTTTTCGGGAAGTTTAGGTGTAGGGTTTACCGTTATCTTTTTATTTTGAGTGTTTAGGCTCAGTAATCGTACACTTTTAAAATTTTAAAATTTTAGGGTTACCGGTTTTGGGGGTTATGTGGTTTTGGATTGTAGTGTTTTGGGGTTTGGGGTTTAGGTTTACGGGTTTTGGGGGTTATGTGGTATTGGATTTTAGTATTTTTTGGTTTTAGAGTTTAGAATTTCAGGGTTTTAGGGTTTACGGTTTATGGTTTTAGGGTTTTATGGTTTTACGGTTTTCGGTTAGGGGTTATGGAAATTTAGGGTTTAGAGTTTTATTTGTTGGGGTTTCCGGGAAGTTTAGGTTTAGGGTTTACCGTTATCCTTTGATTTTCAGTGTTTAGGCTAAGTAATCGTACATCTTTAAAATTTTATGAATTTAGGGTTACCGATTTTGGGGGTTATGCGGTTTTGGATTGTAGTGTTTTTTGGTTTAGGGTTTAGGTTTACAGGTTTCGGGGGTTATGTGGTATTGGACTTTACTATTTTGGGATTTTACAGTTTAGAATTTTAGGGTTCTAGGGTTTACGGTTTATGGTTTTAGGGTTTTTAGTTTAGGGGTTTTGGAAATTTAGGGTTTAGAGTTTTATTTCTTGGGGTTTTTGAGAAGTTTAGGTTTAGGGTTTACCGTTATCTTTTGATTTTGAGTGTTTAGTAATCCTCAACGTTATTATCATCATCATCGTAATCATGATCATCATCATTGTCGTCATCCTAGTCATCTTCATCATTATTCTCGTCGTTATCATCATCATCATTATCATAACCAACGATATCATAATCATCAGATATTCATTTTTGTCGTCGTCATCATCCTCATTGTCCCTATCATCATCATCATCTTCTTCAACATCATCATCATCTTTAACCTAATTGTCATCGTAATCGTCAACGCATCACGTCGTAATCATCATCCTCCTCCTCCTCGTTATCATAATCGTAATCATCATCGTCATCGCCATGTCATCGTCTTATCATCATTATCATCGTTATCTTCATCATCATTGTCATCATCGTTATCACCATTATCATCGTCATCATCATCGTCGTCGTCATCATCATCATCCTCAACATCATCATCATAATCATTGTTGTCGTCGTCGTAATCTTCATCGTCATTATCATCATAATCTTTATCATCATTATCTTCATCATCATCATCATCATTATAATCCTGGTCAACATCATCATTATTCTCGTCGTTATCATCATTATCATTATCATAACCAATGATATCATAATCATCAGATATTCAAGATGAAGGGTTTGAGTTTTTTGTTTTGGAGTTCTACAGTTTAGAATTTTAGAGTTTTAGTGGTTAGGGTTTATCCTAACCTTCATCATATTCATCATCATCATTTTCATCATCATTATCATCATAATCATTATCATTATCATTTCTGTCGTCGTCATCATCTTCATCGTCATCATCATCGTCATCATCATCGTCATCATCGTGTTCATCATCATCATCTTCATCATCATCATCATCTTTAACATAGTCATTGTCATCGTAATTCTCATCATCATCATCATCGTTATGTCATCGTTTTATCATCATTATCATCGTCATCATCGTCGTCATCGTCATCATCATCATCATCATCATCCTCAACATCATCATCATAATCATTGTTGTCGTGTCGTCGTGATCCTCATTGTCATCATCATCGTCATTATCATCGTCGTCGTCGTCGTCGTCGTCATCATCATCATCATCATCATCATCATCATCATCATCATCATCATCATCATCATCATCATCATCATCATCATCATCAGCATAGTCATATTTTCTTCGTTATCATCATCATCATTATCATAACCAACGATATCATATTCATCATATATTCGAGGTGAAGGGTTTGGGTTTTTTGTTTCTGAGTTCTAGAGTTTAGAATTTTAGAGTTTTAGGGTTAGAGTTTATCATAATCATCATCATATTTGTCATCATTATCATCTTCATCCTCCTCGTCATCATCATCATTATTCTCGTCGTTATCATCATTATCATTATCATAACCAACGATATCATAATCATCAGATATTCAAGATGAAGGGTTTGAGTTTTTTTGTTTTGGAGTTCTACAGTTTAGAATTTTTGAGTTTTAGGGGTTAGGGTTTATCCTAACCATCATCATATTCATCATCATCATTTTCATCATCATCATTTTCATCATTCATCATCATCATAATCATAATCATTATCATTTTTGTCGTCGTCATCATCTTCATCGTCGTCATCATCGTCATCATCGTCTTCATCATCATCATCTTCATCATCATAATCATCTTTAACATAGTCATTGTCATCGTAATCGTCATCATCATCGTCATGTCATCGTCTTATCATCATTATCATCGTCATCATAATCATCATCGTCATCATCGTTATCATTATTATCATCGTCATCATCATCATTAGTGTCATCATCATCATCCTCAACATCATCATCATAATCATTGTTGTCGTGTCGTCGTGATCCTCATTTTTATCATCATCGTCGTCATCATCATCATCATCATCATCATCATCATCATCATTATCATTATCATCCTAGTCGTCATCATCACCATTATCATCATTATCATCCTAGTCATCATCATCATTATTCTCCTCGTTCTCATCATCATCATTTTCATAACTACCAATATCATTTCATCAGATATTCGAGATGAAGGGTTTGAGTTTTTGTTTTGGAGTTCTAGAGGTTAGAATTTTAGAGTTTTAGAGTTAGAGTTTATCATAAACATCATCATATTTTCCATCTATATCATCATCCTCCTCCTCGTCATCATCATTGTCATAATCATCGTCATCGTCGTATCATCATTATCATCGTCATCATCATCATCATCTTCATCGTTGTCATCATTATCATCGTCATCCTCAACATCATCATCATCATAATCATTGTCGTCGTCGTCGTCGTAATCCTCCCGTCATCATCATCGTCGTAATCCTCATCGTTATTATCATCATCGTAATCATCATCATCATCATCATCATCATCATCCTAGTCATCTTCATCATTATTCTCTTCGTTATCATCCTCATCATTATCATAACCAACAATATCATAATCATCAGATATTCGAGGTGAAATGTTTGGGTTTTTTTGTTTTTGAGTTCTAGAGTTTAGAATTTTAGAGTTATAGGGATTAGTGTTTATGGTTTTAGGGTTTTAAGGTTTTAATTTTTTGGGTTTAGGGGTTATGGACTTTTAGAGTTTCGAGTTTTCTTTGTTGGGGCTTTAGGGAAGGTTAGGTTTAGGGTTTACCGTTGTCTTTGGATTTTGAGTGTTTAAGATAAGTAATCGTACATCTTCAAATCTTTACAATTTTAGGGTTAAGAGTCTTTAGGGTTTCGTGGTTTAGGAATTTAGTGTTTTTGAGTTTTAGAGTTTACAGTTTTAGGGATTTAGGGTTTAGCGTACATGGTTTTACAGTTTTACAGTTTTACGGTTTTACGGTTTTTGGTTCAGGAGTTATGGACTTTTAGGGTTTAGAGTTTTCTTTGTTGGGGTTTTAGAGTTTTATTTGTTTGGGTTTTCGGGAAGTTTAGGTTTAGGGTTTACCGTTATCTTTTGATTTTGAGTGTTTAGGCTAAGTAATCGTACATCTTTAAAATTTTATGAATTTCGGGTTACCGGTTTTGGGGGTTATGTGGTTTTGGATTGTAGTGTTTTTGGGTTTAGGGTTTAGGTTTACAGGTTTCGGGGGTTATGTGGTGTTGGACTTTATTATTTTGGGGTTTTACAGTTTAGAATTTTAGGGTTTTAGGGTTTACAGTTTGTGGTTTTACGGTTTTATGGTTTTACGGTTTTCGGTTTAGGGGTTATGAAAATTTAGGGTTTAGAGTTTTATTTGTTGGGGTTTTCGGGAAGTTTAGGTTTAGGGTTTACCGTTATCTTTTGATTTTGAGTGTTTAGGCTAAGTAGTCGTACATCTTCAAAATTTTATGAATTTAGGGTTACCGATTTTGGGGGTTATGTGGTTTTGGATTAAGTGTTTTTGGGTTTAGGGTTTAGGTTTACGGGTTTCGGGGGTTATGTGGTATTGGATTTTAATATTTTTTTTGTTTTAGAGTTTAGAATTTTAGGGTTCTAGGGTTTACGGTTTATGGTTTTAGGGTTTTAGGGTTTTAGGGTTTTCGGTTTAGGGGTTATGGAAATTTAGGGTTTAGAGTTTTATTTATTGGGGTTTTTGAGAAGTTTAGGTTTAGGGTTTATTGTTATCTTTTGATTTTGAGTGTTTAGGATAAGTAATCGTACATCTTTAAAATTTTATGATTTTAGGGTTACCGGTTTTGGGGGTTATGTGGTTTTTTATTGTAGTGTTTTGGGGTTCAGGGTCTAGGTTTTACGGGTTTTGGGGGTTAGGTGGTCCTTGATTCTAGTATTTTTGGGTTTTAGAGTTTAGAATTTTAAAGTTTTAGGGTTTACGGTTTATGGTTAGGGTTTTAAGGTTTTACGGTTTTCGGTTTAGGGGTTATGGAAATTTAGGTTTTGGAGTTTTATTTATTGGGGTTTTCGGGAAGTTTAGGTTTAGGGTTTACCGTTATCTTTTTATTTTGAGTGTTTTAGGCTGAGTAATCGTACATCTTTATAATTTTATGATTTTAGGGTTACCGGTTTTGGGGCTTATGTGGTTTTGGATTGTAGTGTTTTGGGGTTTAGGGTTTAGGTTTACGGGTATTGGGGGTTATGTGGTATTGGATTTTAGTATTTAGGGGTTTTAGGGTTTAAAATTTTAGTGTTTTAGGGTTTATGGTTTATGGTTTTAGGGTTCTAAGGTTTTAGGATTTTCGGTTTAGGGGTTATGGAAATTTTGTGTTTAGAGTTTTATTTGTTGGGGATTTCGAGAAGTTTAGGTTTAGGGTTTACCCTTATCTTTTGTTTTTTAGTGTTTAGGCTGAGGAATCGTTCATCTTTAAAATTTTATGATTTTAAGGTTACCGGTTTAGGGGGTTATGTGGTTTTGGATTGTAGTGTTTTGGGGTTCAGGGTCTAGGTTTACGTTTTTTGGGGGTTATGTGGTCGTTGATTCTAGTATTTTTGGGTTTTAGAGTTTAGGATTTTAAGGTTTAAGGGTTTATGGCTTATGGTTTTATGGTTTTAAGGTTTTACGGTTTTCGGTTTAGGGGTTATGGAAATTTAGGTTTTAGAGTTTTATTTTTTGGGGTTTTCGGGAAGTATGGGTTTAGGGTTTACCGTTATCTTTTGATTTTGAGTATTTAGGCTAAGTAATCGTACATCTTTAAAATTTTATGATTTTAGGGTTACCGGTTTTGGATTGTAGTGTTTTGGGGTTCAGGGTCTAGGTTTATGGGTTTTGGGGGTTATGTGGTCTTGGATTCTAGTATTTTGGGGTTTTAGAGTTTGGAATTTTAAAGTTTTAGGGTTTACGGTTTATGGTTTTAGGGCTTTAAAGTTTTATGGTTTTCGGTTTTGGGGTTATGGAAATTTAGGTTTTAGAGTTTTATTTGTTGGGGTTTTCGGGAAGTTTAAGCTTAGGGTTTACCGTTATCTTTTTATTTTGAGTGTTTTGGCTCAGTAATCGTACACCTTTAAAATTTTAAAATTTTAGGGTTACCAGTTTTGGGGGTTATGTCGTTTTGGATTGTAATGTTTTGGGGTTTAGGGTTTAGGTTTACGGGTTTTGTGGGCTATGTGGTATTGGATTTTAGTATTTTTGGGTTTTATAGTTTAGAATTTTAGGGTTTTAGGGTTTCTGGTTTCTGGTTTTAGGGTTTTAGGGTTTTATGGTTTTACGGTTTTCGGTTTAGGGGTTATGGAAATTTAGGGTTTAGAGTTTTATTTGTTTGGGTTTTCGGGAAGTTTAGGTTTAGGGTTTACCGTTATCTTTTGATTTTGAGTGTTTAGGCTAAGTAATCGTACATCTTTAAAAGTTTTTGAATTTCGGGTTACCGGTTTTGGGGGTTATGTGGTTTTGGATTGTAGTGTTTTTGGGTTTAGGGTTTAGGTTTACGGGTTTCGGGGGTTATGTGGTATTGGATTTTATTATTTTGGGGTTTTAGAGTTTAGAATTTTACGGTTCTAGGGTTTACGGTTTATGGTGTTAGGGTTTTAGGGTTTTAGGGTTTTCGGTTTAGGGGTTATGGAAATTTACGGTTTAGAGTTTTATTTGTTGGGGTTTTTGAGAAGTTTAGGTTTAGAGTTTACCGTTATCTTTTGATTTTGAGTGTTTAGGCTAAGTAACCGTACATCTTTAAAATTTTATGATTTTAGGGTTACCGGTTTTGGGGGTTATGTGGTTTTGGATTGTAGTGTTTTTGGGTTCATGGTCTAGTTTTACGGGTTTTGGGGGTTATGTGGTCCTTGATTCTAATATTTTGGGGTTTTAGAGTTTAGAATTTTAGGGTTTTAGGGTTTACGGTTTATGGTTTTAGGGTTTTAGGGTTTTAGGGTTTTTGGTTTAGGGGTTATGGAAATTTAGGGTTTAGAGTTGTATTTGTTGGGGTTTTCGGGAAGTTTATGTTTAGTGTTTACCGTTATCTTTTTATTTTGAGTGTTTAGGCTGAGTAATCGTACATCTTTAAATTTTTATGCTTTTAGGGTCACCGGTTTTGGGGCTTATGTGGTTTTGGATTGTAGTGTTTTGGGGTTTAGGGTTTAGGTTTACGGGTTTTGGGAGTTTATGTGGTATTGGATTTTAGTATTTAGGGGTTTTAGGGTTTAAAATTTTAGTGTTTTAGGGTTTATGGTTTATGGTTTTAGGGTTATAAGGTTTTAGGGTTTTCGGTTTAGGTTATGGAAATTTTGGGTTTAGAGTTTTATTTGTTGGGGTTTTCGAGAAGTTTAGGTTTAGGGTTTACCTTTATCTTTTGATTTTGAGTGTTTAGGCTGAGTAATCGTTCATCTTTAAAAATTTTATGATTTTAGGGTTACCGGTTTAGGGGGTTATGTTGTTTTGGATTGTAGTGTTTTGGGGTTCAGGGTCTAGGTTTACGGGTTTTGGGGGTTATGTGGTCCTTGATTCTAGTATTTTGGGGTTTTAGAGTTTAGGATTTTAAGGTTTTACGGTTTACGGTTTATGGTTTTAGGGTTTTAAGGTTTTACGGTTTTCGGTTTAGACGTTATGGAAATTTAGGTTTTAGAGTTTTATTTGTTGGGGTTTTCGGGAACTTTAGGTTTAGGGTTTACCGTTATCTTTTTATTTTGAGTGTTTTCGCTGAGTAATCGTACATCTTTAAAATTTTATGATTTTAGGGTTACCGGTTTTGGGGCTTATGTGGTTTTGGATTGTAGTGTTTTGGGGTTTAGGGTTTAGGTTTACGGGTTTTGGGGGTTATGTGGTATTGGATTTTCGTATTTATGGGTTTTAGGGTTTAAAATTTTAGTGTTTTAGGGTTTTTTGTTTATGGTTTTAGGGTTCTAAGGTTTTAGGGTTTTCGGTTTAGAGGTTATGGAAATTTTGGGTTTAGAGTTTTATTTGTTGGGGTTTTCGAGAAGTTTAGGTTTAGGGCTTACCCTTATCTTTTGATTTTGAGTGTTTAGGCTAAGTAATCGTTCATCTTTTAAATTTTATGATTTTAGGGTTACCGATTTAGGGGGTTATGTTGTTTTTTATTGTAGTGTTTTGGGGTTCAGGGTCTAGGTTTACGGGTTTTGGGGGTTATGTGGTCGTTGATTCTAGTATTTTGGGGTTTTAGAGTTTAGGATTTTAAGGTTTTAGGGTTTATATCTTATGGTTTTAGGGTTTTAAGGTTTTACGGTTTTCAGTTTAGGGGTTATGGGGATTTAGGTTTTAGAGTTTTATTTGTTTGGGTTTTCGGGAAGTTTAGGTTTAGGGTTTACCGTTATTTTTTGATTTTGAGTATTTAGGCCAAGTAATCGTACATCTTTAAAATTTTATGATTTTAGGGTTACCGGTTTTGGGGTTTATGCTTTTTTGGATTGTAGTGTTTTGGGGTTTAGGGTTTAGGTTTACGGGATTTGGGGGTTATGTGTTCTTGGATTCTAGTATTTTGGGGTTTTAGAGTTTAGAATTTTAAGTTTTAGGGTTTACGGTTTATGGTTTTAGGGTTTTTAGATTTTACGGTTTTCGGTTTAGGGGTTATCGAAATTTAGGGTATAGAGTTTTATTTGTTGGGGTTTTCAGGAAGTTTAGATTTACGGTTTACCGTTATCTTTTAATTTTGAGTGTTTAGGCTCAGTAATCGTACACCTTTAAAATTCTAAAATTTTAGGGTTACCGGTTTGTGGGTTTATGTCGTTTTTTATTGTAGTGTTTTGGGGTTTAGGGTTTAGGTTTACGGGTTTTGGGGGTTATGTGGTATTGGATTTTAGTATTTTGGGGTTTTAGAGTTTAGAATTTTAGGGTTTTAGGGTTTACGGTTTATTGTTTTAGGGTTTTAAGGTTTTACGGTTTTCGGTTTAGGTGTTATGGAAATTTAGGGTTGAGAGTTTTATTTGTTGGGGTTTTTCGGGAAGTTTAGGTTTAGGGTTTACCGTTATCTTTGATTTTGAGTGTTTCGGCTAAGTAATCGTACATCTTTAAAATTGTATGAATTTAGGGTTACCGATTTTGGGGGTTATGTGGTTTTGGATTGTAGTGTTTTGGGGTTTAGGGTTTAGGTTTACGGGATTTCGGGGTTATCTGGTATTGGATTTTATTATTTTTGGGTTTTAGGGTTTACGATTTATGGTTTTAGGGTTTTAGGGCTTTCGGTTTAGGGGTTATGGAAATTTAGGGTTTAGAGTTTTATTTGTTGGGGTTTTCGGGAAGTTTAGGTTTAGGGTTTACTGTTATCTTTTGATTTTGAGTGTTTAGGCTAAGTAATCGTACATCTTTAAAATTTGATGATTTTAGGGTTACCGGTTTTGGGGGTCTTCATCATCATCATAATCTTTAACATAGTCATTGTCATCGTAATCGTCATCATCATCATCATCGTCATGTCATCGTCTTATCATCATTATCATCGTCGTCATCATTGTTATCATTATGATCATCATCATCATCATCATCATCATTGTCATCTTAATCATCAACATCATCATCATAATCATTGTTGTCGTGTCGTCGTGATCCTCATTGTCATCATCATCGTCATTATCATCGTCGTCATCATCATCATCATCATCATCATCATCATCATTATCATTATCATCCTAGTCATCATCATCATCATTATTCTATTCGTTATCATCATCATCATTATCATAACCAACGATATCATATTCATCATATATTCGAGATGAAGGGTTTGGGTTTTTTGTTTCTGAGTTCTAGAGTTTAGAATTTTAGAGTTTTAGGGTTAGAGTTTATCATAATCATTATCATATTTGTCATCATTATCATCATCATCCTCCTCGTCGTCATCATCCTCATTGTCATCGTCGTATCATCATTATCGTCATCATCATCTTCATCTTCATCGTTATCATCATTATCATCTTCATCATCATCATCGTCGTCATCATCATTATCATCATAATCATTGTTGTCGTCGTCGTCGTAATCCTCCCATCATCATCATCGACGTAATCCTTATTGTCATTATCATCATCATCCTGATCATCATCGTAAAGATCATTATCATCATCTTCATCATCATCATCTTGATCATCATCGTAATCATCATTATCATCATCATCATCCTCGTCATCATCATTGTCATATCATCGTCATCGTCGTATCATCATTATCATTGTCATTATCATCATCATCATCATCTTTAGAGTTATCATCATTATCATTTTCATCATCATCGTCGTCGTCGTCATCGTCATCATCATAATCATTGTTGTCGTCGTCGTCGTAATCCTTCTCGTCGTCATCATCGTCGTAATCCTCATCGTCATTATCATCACCATCTTCACCATCATCGTAATCATCATCATCATCATAATCATCATCATCATCATCATCATCACCATCCTAGTCATCTTCATCATTATTCTCGTCGTTATCATCATCATTATTATCATAACCAACGATATCATAGTTATCAGATACTCATTGTTGTCGTCGTCATCATCTTTATTGTCTTCATCATCATCATCATATTCTTCATCATTATCATCATTATCATTGTCATCATCATCATCGTCATCGTTATCATCATCATCATAATCATTGTTGTCGTCGTCGTCGTCGTAATCCTCATCGTCATTATCATCATCATCTTGATCATCATTGTAATCATCATCATCATCATCATCATCATCATCATCATCATTGTAATCATCATCATCATCATTATCATCATCATCATTATCATCATCATCATCCTAGTCATGTTCATTATTATACTCGTCGTTATCATCTTCATCATTATCATAACCAACGATATCATAATTATCAGATATTCATTTTTGTCGTCGTCATCATTCTCATCGTCGTCGTCATCATCATCATTTTCTTCATCATCATCATCTTCCTCATCATCATCATCTTCCTCATCATCATCATCTTTAACATAGTCTTTGTCATCCTAATCGTCAACGCATCGCAGCGTCATCATCATCATCATCCTCCTTCTCGTTATCATAATCGTCATCATCATCGTTATCGTCATGTCATCGTCTTATCATCATTATCATCGTCATTATCATCATCATCGTTATCATGATTATCATTGTCATCACCATCATCATCGTCATCATCGTCATCCTCAACATCATCATCATAATCATTATTGTCGTCGTTGTCGTAATCATCATCATCATCATCATCATCATCATCATCCTAGTCATCATCATCATTATTCTCCTCGTTATCATCATCATCATTATCATAACTATCAATATCATATTCATCAGATATTCGAAGTGAATGGTTTGAGTTTATGTTTTGGAGTTCTAGAGGTTAGAATTTTAGAGTTTTAGAGTTAGAGTTTATCATAATCATCAACATATTTGTCATCATTATCATCATCCTCAACCTCCTCATCATCATCGTCATCGTCGTATCAACATTATCATCGTCGTCATCATCATCATTTTGATCATTATCATCGTCATCGTCATCATTATCATCGTCGTCATCATCATCATCATAATCATTGTTGTCGTTGTCGTCGTCGTAATCCTCCTCGTCATCATCACCGTCGTAATCCTCAACGTTATTATCATCATCATCGTAATCATGATCATCATCGTCGTCGTCATCCTAGTCATCTTCATCATTATTCTCGTCGTTATTATCCTCATCATTATCATAACCAACGATATCATAATCATCAGATATTCATCATAATCATCAATATCATAATCATCAAATAATCATCCATTTTCGTCTTCGTCGTCATAATCCTCCCGTCATCATCTTCGTCGTAATCCTCATCGTCATTATCATCATCATCTTGATCATCATTGTAATCATCATTATCGTCATCTTGATCATCATCGTAATCATCATCATCATCATCATCATCATCATCATCTTGATCATCATCGTAAGCATCATTATCATCATCCTCCTCCTCGTCATCATCACCATTGTCATCATCATCGTCATCATCGTATCATCATTATCATATTCATCATCATCATCATCATCTTCATCGTTATCATCATTATCATTGTCATCATCATCGTCGTCGTCGTCATTATCATCATCATAATCATTGTTGTCGTCGTCGTCGTCGTAATCCTCCTCGTCATTATCATCGTTGTAATCCTCATCGTCATTATCTTCATCATCATCGTAATCATCATCATCATCATCATCATCATCATCATCATCATCATCATCATCATCATCATCATCATCATCATCATCCTAGTCATCTTCATCATTATTCTCGTCGTTATCATCATCATCATTATCATAACCAACGATATCATAATCATCAGATATTCATTTTTGTTGTCGTCATCATCCTCATTGTCCCTATCATCATCATCATCTTATTCAACATCATCATCTTCTTCTTCAACATCATCATCATCTTTAACCTAATTGTCATCGTAATCGTCAACGCATCGCGTCGTAATCATCATCCTCCTCCTCCTCGTTATCATAATCGTAATCATCATCGTCATCGTCATCGTCATGTCATCGTCTGATCATCATTATCATCGTTATCTTCATCATCATTGTCATCATCGTTATCACCATTATCATCGTCATCATCATCGTCATCGTCATCATCATCGTCGTCGTCATCATCATCATCCTCAACATCATCATCATAATCATTGTTGTCGTCGTCGTAATCTTCATCGTCATTATCATCATAATCTTTATCATCATTATCTTCATCATCATCATCATCATTATAATCCTGGTCAACATCATCATTATTCTCGTCGTTATCATCATTATCATTATCATAACCAATGATATCATAATCATCAGATATTCAAGATGAAGGGTTTGAGTTTTTTGTTTTGGAGTTCTACAGTTTAGAATTTTAAAGTTTTAGTGGTTAGGGTTTATCCTAACCATCATCATATTCATCATCATCATTTTCATCATCATCATCATCATAATCATTATCATTATTATTTCAGTCGTCGTCACCATCTTCATCGTCATCATCATCGTCATCATCGTCTTCATCATCATCATCTTCATCATCATCATCATCTTTAACATAGTCATTGTCATCGTAATCGTCATCATCATCATCATCGTTATGTCATCGTCTTATCATCATTATCATCGTCGTCATCGTCGTCATCGTCATCATCATCATCATTGTCATCATCATCATCCTCAACATCATCATCATCATCATTGTCATCATCATCATCCTCAACATCATCATCATAATCATTGTTGTCGTGTCGTCGTGATCCTCATTGTCATCATCATCGTCATTATCATCGTCGTCGTCGTCGTCATCATCATCATCATCATCATCATCATCATCATCATTATCATCATAGTCATATTTTCTTCGTTATCATCATCATCATTATCATAACCAACGATATCATATTCATCATATATTCGAGGTGAAGGGTTTGGGTTTTTTGTTTCTGAGTTCTAGAGTTTAGAATTTTAGAGTTTTAGGGTTAGAGTTTATCATAATCATCATCATATTTGTCATCATTATCATCATCATCCTCCTCGTCATCATCATCATTATTCTCGTCGTTATCATCATTATCATTATCATAACCAACGATATCATAATCATCAGATATTCAAGATGAAGGGTTTGAGTTTTTTGTTTTGGAGTTCTACAGTTTAGAATTTTAGAGTTTTAGGGGTTTGGGTTTATCCTAACCATCATCATTTTCATCATCATCATCATTATAATCATAATCATTATCATTTTTTTCGTCGTCATCATCTTCATCGTCGTCATCATCGTCATTATCGTCTTCATCATCATTATCTTCATCATCATCATCATCTTTAACATAGTCATTGTCATCGTAATCGTCATCATCATCGTCATGTCATCGTCTTATCATCATTATCATCGTCATCATAATCATCATCGTCATCATCGTTATCATTATTATCATCGTCATCATCATCATTATTGTCATCATCATCATCCTCAACATCATCATCATAATCATTGTTGTCGTGTCGTCGTGATCCTCATTGTTATCATCATCGTCGTCGTCATCATCATCATCATCATCTTCATCATCATCATCATCATTATCATTATCATCCTAGTCATCATCATCATCATTATCATCATTATCATCCTAGTCATCATCATCATTATTCTCCTCGTTATCATCATCATCATTATCATAACTACCAATATCATTTCATCAGATATTCGAGATGAAGGGTTTGAGTTTATGTTTTGGAGTTCTAGAGGTTAGAATTTTAGAGTTTTAGAGTTAGAGTTTATCATAATCATCATCATATTTGCCATCTATATCATCATCCTCCTTCTCGTCATCATCATTGTCATCATCATCGTCATCGTCGTATCATCATTATCATCGTCATCATCATCATCATCTTCATCGTTGTCATCATTATCATCGTCATCATCAACATCATCATCATCGTCATCATCATCATCATAATCATTGTCGTCGTCGTCGTCGTAATCCTCCTGTCATCATCATCGTCGTAATCCTCATCGTTATTATCATCATCGTCTTGATCATCATCGTAATCATCATCATCATCATCATCATCATCATCATCATCCTAGTCATCTTCATCATTATTCTCTTCGTTATCATCCTCATCATTATCATAACCAACAATATCATAATCATCAGATATTCGAGGTGAAAGGTTTGGGTTTTTTTTGTTTTTGAGTTCTAGAGTTTAGAATTTTAGAGTTTTAGGGATTAGTGTTTATGGTTTTAGGGTTTTAAGGTTTTAATTTTTTGGGTTTAGGGGTTATGGACTTTTAGAGTTTCGAGTTTTCTTTGTTGGGGCTTTAGGGAAGGTTAGGTTTAGGGTTTACCGTTGTCTTTGGATTTTGAGTGTTTAAGATAAGTAATCGTACATCTTCAAATCTTTACAATTTTAGGGTTAAGAGTCTTTAGGGTTTCGTGGTTTAGGAATTTAGTGTTTTTGAGTTTTAGAGTTTACAGTTTTAGGGATTTAGGGTTTAGCGTTCATGGTTTTACAGTTTTACGGTTTTACGGTTTTACGGTTTTACGGTTTTTGGTTCAGGAGTTATGGACTTTTAGGGTTTAGAGTTTTCTTTGTTGGGGTTTTAGGGAAGCTTAGGTTTAGGGTTTACCGTTATCTTTGGATTTTGAGTGTTTAGGGTAAGTAATCGTACATCTTCAAATCTTTACAATTTTAGGGTTCAAGGTTTTGGGAGTTTTGTGGTTTAGGAATTTAGTGTTTTGGGCTTTTAGAGTTTAGAATTTTAGAGTTTTAGGGGTTAGGGTTTATATCGTACATCTTCAAATCTTCATAATTTTCGGGTTAAGGCTTTTTGGGGTTTTGTGGCTTAGGATTTTAGTGTTTTGGGGTTTTAGAGTTTAGAATTTTTTGGGTTTAGGGTTTAGGGTTTATGGTTTTAGGGTTTTAGGGTTTTAAGGTTGTAGGGTTTTGGGTTTAGGGGTTATGGACTTTTAGGGTTTAGAGTTTTCTTTGTTGGGGTTTTAGGGAAGCTTAGGTTTAGGGTTTAACGTTATCTTTGGATTTTGAGTGTTTAGGGTAAGTAATCGTACATCTTCAAATCTTTACAATTTTAGGGTTCAAGGTTTTGGGAGTTTTGTGGTTTAGGAATTTAGTGTTTTGGGCTTTTAGAGTTTAGAATTTTAGAGTTTTAGGGGTTAGGGTTTATATCGTACATCTTCAAATCTTCATAATTTTCGGGTTAAGGCTTTTTGGGGTTTTGTGGCTTAGGATTTTAGTGTTTTGGGGTTTTAGAGTTTAGAATTTTTTGGGTTTAGGGTTTAGGGTTTATGGTTTTAGGGTTTTAGGGTTTTAAGGTTGTAGGGTTTTGGGTTTAGGGGTTATGGACTTTTAGGGTTTAGAGTTTTCTTTGTTGGGGTTTTAGGGAAGCTTAGGTTTAGGGTTTAACGTTATCTTTGGATTTTGAGTGTTTAGGGTGAGTAATCATACATCTTCAAATCTTTACAATTTTAGGGTTGATGGTTTTGGGGGTTTTAAGGTTTAGGAATTTAGTGTTTTGGGCTTTTAGAGTTTAGAATTTACAGTTTTAGGGGTTAAGGTTTATAGTTTTAGGGTTTTAGGGTTTTAAGATTTTAGGGTTTTCGGTTTAGATGTTATGAACTTTTAGGGTTTAGAGTTTTCTTTTTTGGGGTTTTGGGGAAGGTTAGGTTTAGGTTTAGGGTTTACTAGTCATCGTTGTTATTCATTATCGTTTTTATTTAGATGATCAGGTTCATCATAATCATCATCGTGTCATCATAATCATCATCGTCATCGTAATCGTCATTCTCATTGTCATCGTCATCATCATCTTTATCATCGTCGTTTTAATCATCATCATAATCATCAATATCATAATCATCAAATAATCATTTGTTGTCGTCTTCGTCGTCGTAATCCTCCCGTGATCATCTTCGTTAGGAGTGAGCAAAAACCGAGCCGAACCGACGAACCGAATCGGACCGAACCGAACCCACTGGTTCGGTCCGGTTTTTTTAAAAATTTTGGTTTCTTCGATTCAGGCATGCAGAAAACCGAGATATTCGGTTCAGTTCTCGGTTCTCAGACTTGGAAAACCGAAAAAAACCGAACCGAACCGAATATCATATATTCCTTTAATATAACCCACTATCCAGCCTGCATCTTATAGCTCAAGCCCAATCCTATCAGTCCCAGCCCATTTCCAATTCCAAGCCCATACCATTTCCCAGCCCATTTTCATTTGTGTTATTTTAATTAAAAAAAAAACCCCCTAGATACTTCACTTCATCTTCACGCCTCATCTCCTCTCAGCCCCCAACCCTCCATCTCCTCTCTCCCATTTGTCTTCTCCCGCAGGTGCAAATCTCTGACGGCATCCACGGCAACGGCAGCAGTAGCAGCGTACAGATCGTGAGTCCGGCGGCGTCGTGTGCGTGGGTTTTTTTTTCTCGTTTTGTTGTTCTTCAAGCCTGAACCTTCTCTCCTTCGTTCTCTCTCACTTTCGACCTCTCCCTCTCTGTCTTCTCTTAAATTCCGGCGAGTCTCCATCTCTCACGTCGCCGCCTCGCCGCTTCTACTCCTTCTCTCACGCCGCCGTCACCCGTTGGAGTTATCTTCTTGAAAAAGAAGTTTGCATCCGCCGTCGGAGTTATCTCATCTCTCAAGTCCCAACGCCGCCGTCGTCCAAAAAAAATAAGTTTGGTTTTAACCGAACCGAACCAAACTAAACCGAACCATTTTGGTTTGGTTCAAAAACCGAAACCGAGATAGTTTCGGTTTTTTCGGTTCAAGAGACTGCAAAACCAACAAGTTCGGTTCGGTCCATGGTTCGCCCCAAAACCAGACCGAACCGAACCGTGACCACCCCTAATCTTCGTCGTAATCCTTATCGTCATTATCATCATCATCTTGATCATCATCGTAATCATCATTATCATCATCGTAATCATCATCATTATCATCATCATTATCATCATCATCATCATCATCTTGATCATCATCGTAAGCCTCATTATCATCATCCTCCTCCTCGTCATCATCATTGTCATCATCACCGTCATCGTCGTATCATCATTATCATCGTCATCATCATCATCATCTTCATCGTTATCATCATTATCATTGTCATCATCATCATCGTCGTCGTCATTATCATCATCATAATCATTGTTTTCGTCGTCGTCTTCGTAATCCTCCTCGTCATCATTATCGTCGTAATCCTCATCGTCGTTATCATCATCATCTTCATCATCATCGTAATCATCATAATCATCATCATCATCGTCGTCGTCGTCATCATCATCATCATCATCATCATCTTCATCATAAACATCATCATAGTCATCTTCATCATTATTCTCGTCGTTATCATCATAATCATTATCATAACCAACGATATCATAATCATCATATATTCATTTTTGTCGTCGTCATCATCCTCATTGTCCTCATCATCATCATCATCTTCTCCATCATCATCATCTTCATCATCATCATCATCTTTAACCTAATTGTCATCGTAATCGTCAACGCATCGCGTCGTAATCATCATCCTCCTCCTCCTCATTATCATAATCGTAATCATCATCGTCATCGTCATGTCATCGTCTTACCATCAATATCATCGTTATCATCATCATCATTGTCATTATCGTTATTATCATTATCATCGTCATCATCATAATCGTCGTCGTCATCATCATCCTCAACATCATCATCATAATCATCGTTGTCGTCGTCGTCGTAATCTTCATCGTCATTATCTTCATCATCATCATCATCATCATCTTTGTCATCATCATCATTATTCTACTCATTATCATCACCATCATTATCATAACCAACGATATCATATTCATCAGATATTCGATGTGAAGGGTTTGGGTTTTTGGTTTCTCAGTTCTAGAGTTTAGAATTTTAGAGTTTTAGGATTAGAGTTTATCATAATCATCATCATTTTGTCATCATTATCATCCTCCTCCTCCTCGTCATCATCATTGTCATCGTCGTATCATCATTATCATCGTCCTCGTCGTCGTTATCATTATCATCATCCTCGTCGTCGTCATCATCATCATCATCGTCGTCGTCGTCAAAATCATAATCATCATCATCTTTGACGTCATCATCATCATCTTCATCGTCAGCATCATCATCATCATCTTCATCATTATCATCATCATCATCTTTAACATAGTCATCGTCATCGTAATCGTCAACGCATCGCATTGTCGTCATCATCTTCCTCCTCCTGCTCCTCGTCATCAACGTCGTCACATCATTATCATCATCGTCGTAATCATCGTATCATCATTATCATTGTCATCACCATCATCATTGTAATCGTCGTTATCATCATTATCATCGTCATCATCATCAACCTCAAAATCATCATTGTCGTGGTTGTTGTAATCCTCAATGTCATCATCGTCGTAATGCTCATTGCCATCATCATTGTCAATCATCATCATCATCATCATCATCATCATCATTATAATCCTAGTCAACATCATCATTATTCTCGTCGTTATTATCATTATCATTATCATAACCAACGATATTATAATCATCAGATATTCAAGATGAAGGGTTTAATTTTTTTTTCTTTTGGAGTTCTACAGTTTAGAATTTTAGAGTTTTAGGGATTAGGGTTTATCATAACCATCATCATATTCATCATCATCATCATCATCATCATCATCATCATCATCATCATAATCATTATCATTTTTGTCGTCGTCATCATTATCATCATCATCATCGTGATCATCATCATCATCTTCATCATCATCATCATCTTTAACATAGTCATTGTCATCGTAATCGTCATCATCATCATCATCGCCATGTCATCGTCTTATCATCATTATCATCGTCATTATCATCATCATCGTCATCATCGTTAACATTATTATCATCGTCACCATCATCATCATTATCATCATCATCATCATCATAATCATGGTTGTCGTGTCGTCGTGATCCTCATTGTCATCATCATCGTTATTATCATCGTCGTCGTCATCATCATCATCATCATCATCATCATCATCATCATCATCATTATTTTCTTCGTTATCATCATCATCATTATCATAACCAACGATATCATATTTGTCATATATTCGAGGTGAAGGGTTTGGGTTTTTTGTTTTTGAGTTCTAGAATTTAGAATTTTAGAGTTTTAGGGTTAGAGTTTATCATAATCATCATCATATTTGTCATCATTATCATCATCATCATTGTCATCATCATCGTCATCGTCGTATCATCATTATCATCGTCATCATCGTCATCATCTTCATCGTTATCGTCATTATCATCATCATCGTAATCGTCATCATCATCATCGTCATCCTAGTCATCTTCATCATTATTCTCGTCGGTATCATCATCATCAGTATCATAACCAACGATATCATAATCATCAGATATTCATTTTTGTCGTCGTCATCATCCTCATTGTCCTCATCATCATCATTATCTTATTCATCATCATCATCTTTATCATCATTATCATCTTTAACATAGTAATTATAATCGGAATCGTCAACGCATCGCATCGTCATCATCATCACCCTCCTCCTTCTTGTTATAATAATCGTAATCATCATCGTCATCGTCATGTTATCGTCTTATCATCATTATCATTGTTATCATCATCATCGTCGTCGTTATTATCATCATTATCATCGTCATCATCATCATCATCATCATCATCATCATCCTCAATATCATCATCATAATCATTGTTGTCGTCGTCGTCGTAATCTTCATCGGCATCATCATCATCATCATCATCATCATCATCATCCTTGTCCTCATCATCATTATTCTCCTCGTTATCATCATCATCATTACATAACCAACGATATCATATTTATCAAATATTCGATGTGAAGGGTTTGGATTTTTTGTTTTGGAGTTCTAGAGTTTAGAATTTTAGAGTTTTAGGGTTAGGGTTTATCATAATCATCATCATATTTGTCATCATTATCATCATCCTCCTCTTCGTCATCATCATTGTCATCATCATCGTCATTGTCGTATCATCATTATCATCTTCATCATATCATCTTCACCATCATCATCATCATCTTCATCGTTAACATCATTATCATCGTCATCGTCATCATCATCATCATCATATTTGTCATCTATATCATCATCCCGTCATCATCATCGTCATAATTCTCATCGTCATTATCATCATCATCTTGATCATCATTGTAATCATCATCATCATTATCATCATCATCATCATCATCCTAGTCATATTCATTATTATTCTCGTTGTTATCATCCTCATCACTATCATAACCAACGATATTATAATCATTAGATATTCATTTTTGTCGTCGTCATCATCATTATCATTTTCTTCATCATCATCATCTTTAACATAGTCATTGTCATCGTAATCATCAACGCTTCGCATCGTCGTCATCATCATCCTCTTCTTTCTCCTCGTTATCATAACCGTCATCATCATCGTTTGTCATGTCATCGTCTTATCATCATTATCATCGTCATAATCATCATCGTCGTAATCATCATCATCCTCAACATCATCATCATAATCATTGTTGTCGTCGTCGTAATCTTCATCGTCATCATCGTTGTCAATAATCATCATCATAATCATCATTGTCGTCGTTGTGGTAATCCTCATCGCCATCATCGTTGTCAATAATCATCATCATAATCATAATAATAATAATAATCATCATCATCAGTATAATCCTAGTCAACATCATCATTATTCTCGTCGTTATCATCATTATCATTATCATAACCAACGATATCATAATCATCAGATATTCAAGATGAAGGGTTTGAGTTTTTTCTTTTAGAGTTCTACAGTTTAGAATTTTAGAGTTTTAAGGGTTAGGATTTATCATAACCATCATCATCATCATCATAATCATAATCATTATCATTTTTGTCGTCGTCATCATCCTCATCGTCATCGTCTTCATCATCATCATTTTCATCATCATCATCATCTTTAACATAGTCATTATGATCGTAATCGTCATCATCATCATCATCATCATGTCATCGTCTTATCATCATCATCATCGTCATCATCATCATCATCGTCATCATCATTATCATTATTATTATTATCATCATCATCATCATTGTCATCATCATCATCCTCAACATCATCATCATAATCATTGTTGTCGTGTCGTCGTGATCCTCATTGTCATCATCATCGTCATTATCATCATCATCATCATCATAATCATCATTATCATTATCATCCTAGTCATCATCATCATCATTATTCTCTTCGTTATCATTATCATCATTATCATAACCAACGATATCATATTCATCATATATTCGAGGTGAAGGGTTTGGGTTTTTTGTTTCTGAGTTCTAGAGTTTAGAATTTTAGAGTTTTAGGGTTAGAGTTTATCATAATCATCATCATATTTGTCATCATTATCATCATCATCCTCCTCGTCATCATCATTGTCATCATCATCGTCATCATCGTATCATCATTATCATCGTCATCATCCTCATCATCTTCATCGTTATCGTCATTTCATCCTCATCGTCATCATCATCATCGTCGTCAGTCGTAAGGCTCCCTTTCATCATCATCGTCGTAATCCTCATCGTCATTATCATCATCTTGATCATCATCGTAATCATCATCATCATCATCATCATCATCCTAGTCATCTTCATCATTATTCTCGTCGCTATCATCATCATCATCATTAGTATCATAACCAACGATATCATAATCATCAGATATTCATTTTTATCATCGTCATCATCCTCATTGTCCTCATCATCATCATCATCTTTATCATCATCATCATTTTTAACATAGTAATTGTCATCGGAATCGTCAACGCATCGCATCGTCATCATCATCACTCTCCTCCTCCACGTTATCATAATCGTAATCATCATCGTTATCGTCATGTCATCGTCTTATCATCATTATCATCGTTATCATCGTCGTCGTCGTCGTCATTATCATCATTATCATCGTCGTCATCATCATCATCCTCAATATCATCATCATAATCATTGTTGTCGTCGTCGTCGTAATCTTCATCGGCATCATCATCATCATCATCATCATCATCATCATCATCATCATCCTTGTCATCATCATCATTATTCTCCCTGTTATCATCATCATCATTACATAACCAACGATATCATATTCATCAAATATTCGATGTGAAGGGTTTGGAGTTTTTGTTTTGGAGTTCTAGAGTTTAGAATTTTAGAGTTTTAGGGTTAGGGTTTATCATAATCATCATCATATTTGTCATCATTATCATCATCCTCCTCCTCGTCATCATCATTGTCATTATCATCGTCATTGTCGAATCATCATCATTATCATCATCATCATCATCATCATCTTAATCGTTATCATCATTATCATCGTCATCGCCATCGTCATCATCGTCGTCATCATCATCATCATAATCATTGTTGTCGTTGTCGTCGTCGTAATCCTCCTGTCATCATCATCGTCGTAATTCTCATCGTCATTATCATCATCATCTTGACCATCATTGTAATCATCATCATCATCATCATCGTCATCATCATCATCCTAGTCATATTCATTACTATTCTCGTCGTTATCATCTTCATCACTATCATAACCAACGATATCATAATCATCAGATATTCATTTTTGTCGTCGTCATCATCATCATCATTTTCTTCATCATCATCATCATCTTTAACATAGTCATTGTCATCGTAATCATCAACGCATCGCATCGTCATCATCATCATCATCCTCCTTCTCCTCGTTATCATAACCGTCATCATCATCTTTCGTCATGTCATCGTCATATCATCATAATCATCGTCATCATCGTTATCATGATTATCATCGCCATCATCATCATCGTTATCATCATCATCCTCAACATCATCATCATAATCATTGTTGTTGTCGTCGTCGTAATCATCATCGTCATCATCATCATCGTCATCATCATCATCATCATCATCATTATCATCCTAGTCATCATCATCATTATTCTCCTCGTTATCATCATCATCATTATCATAATTACCAATATCATTTTCATCAGATATTCGAGGTGAATGGTTTGAGTTTATGTTTTGGAGTTCTAGAGGTTAGAATTTTAGAGTTTTAGAGTTAGAGTTTATCATAATCATCATCATATTTGTCATCTATATCATCATCCTCCTCCTCGTCATCATCATTGTCATCATCATCGTCATCGTCGTATCATCATTATCATCGTCATCATCATCATCATCTTCATCGTTGTCATCATTATCATCGTCATCCTCAACATCATCATCATCGTCATCATCATCATCATAATCATTGTTGTCGTCGTCGTCGTAATCCTCCCGTCATCATCATCGTCGTAATCCTCATCGTTATTATCATCATCGTAATCATCATCATCATCATCATCATCATCATCATCATCATCATCATTATCATCATTATTCTCTTCGTTATCATCCTCATCATTATCATAACCAACGATATCATGATCATCAGATATTCGAGGTGAAAAGTTTGGGTTTTTTGTTTTTGAGTTCTAGAGTTTAGAATTTTAGGGATTAGTGTTTATGGTTTTATGGTTTTAAGGTTTTAATTTTTTGGGTTTAGGGGTTATGGACTTTTAGAGTTTCGAGTTTTCTTTGTTGGGGCTTTAGGGAATGTTAGGTTTAGGGTTTACCGTTGTCTTTGGATTTTGAGTGTTTAAGCTAAGTAATCGTACATCTTCAAATCTGTACAATTTTAGGGTTAAGAGTCTTTGGGGTTTCGTGGTTTAGGAATTTAGTGTTTTTTAGTTTTAGAGTTTACAGTTTTAGGGGTTTAGGGTTTAGCGTTCATGGTTGTAGGGTTTTACGGTTTTAGGGTTTTACGGTTTTTGGTTCATGAGTTATGGACTTTTAGGGTTTAGAGTTTTCTTTGTTGGGGTTTTAGGGAAGCTTAGGTTTAGGGTTTACCGTTATCTTTGGATTTTGAGTGTTTAGGGTAAGTAATCGTACATCTTCAAATCTTTACAATTTTAGGGTTGAGGGTTTTGGGGGTTTTGTGGTTTAGGAATTTAGTGTTTTGGGCTTTTAGAGTTTAGAATTTTAGAGTTTTAGGGGTTAGGGTTTATATCGTACATCTTCAAATCTTTATAATTTTCGGGTTAAGGCTTTTTGGGGTTTTGTGGCTTAAGATTTTAGTGTTTTGGGGTTTTAGGGTTTATGGTTTTAGGGTTTTAGAGTTTTAAGGTTTTAGGGTTTTGGGTTTAGGGATTATGGACTTTTAGGGTTTTGAGTTTTCTTTGTTGGGGTTTTAGGGAAGCTTAGGTTTAGGGTTTACCGTTATCTTTGGATTTTGAGTATTTAGGGTAAGTAATCGTACATCTTCAAATCTTTACAATTTTAGGGTTGAGGGTTTTGGTGGTTTTGTGGTTTAGGAATTTAGCGTTTTGGGCTTTTAGAGTTTAGAATTTTAGAGTTTTAGGGGTTAGGGTTTATAGTTTTAGGGTTTTAGGGTTTTAGGGTTTTAAGATTTTAGGGTTTTTGGTTTCGATGTTATGAACTTTTAGGGTTTAGAGTTTTCTTTTTTGGGGTTTTAGGGAAGGTTAGGTTTAGGTTTAGGGTTTACTAGTCATCGTTGTTATTCATTATCGTTTTTATTTAGATGATCAGGTTCATCATAATCATCATCATGTCATCATCATCATCATCGTCATCGTCATCGTCATCGTCATTCTCATCGTCATCGTCATCGTCATCGTTATCATCGTCGTTTTCATCACCATCATAATCATCGATATCATAATCATCAGATAATCATCCTTGGTCCAATGTTTAGGTTTTTGGGTTTAAGGTTTAGGTTTTGTTTATTATGATTATTTTCACTTTTTATTACGTTATTATTATTATCATCACAAAACCCTTAATGGAAATATTGTTATCCTTAAAGCCAAAACGTTAAGTCTAATCCTTAAATTTTAGACCCTAAACTTGTAACTCCAAATTTATCATTAGTTTTCATTAATGTCATTATGTTCATGAAATCATCATCATCATTGTTGTAATCATCGTCATCGTCATCGTCGTCGCGATCATTATCATTATTATCATCATCATCATTGTCATCATTATCATCATTCTCGCTGTCGTCGTCATCATCATCATCGTCATCGTCGTCATAATCATAATCATCATCATCTTTGTCGTCATCATCATCATCCTCATCGTCAGCATCATCATCATCATCTTCATCATCGTCATCACCTTTAACATAGTCATCGTCATCGTAGTCGTCAAAGCATCGCATTGTCGTCATCATCTTCCTCCTCCTGCTCCTCGTCATCAATGTCGTCACATCATTATCATCATCGTCGTAATCATTGTATCATCATATTCATTGTCATCACCATCATCATTGTAATCGTCGTTATCATCATTATCATCGTCATCATCATCAACCTCAAAATCATCATCATAATCATCATTGTCGTCGTTGTTGTAATCCTCATCGTCGTCATCATCGTCGTAATCCTCATCGCTATCATCATTGTCAATAATCATCATCATCATCATTATAATCCTAGTCAACATCATCATTATTCTCGTCGTTATCATCATTATCATTATCATAACCAACGATATCATAATCATCAGAATTCAAGATGATGGGTTTGAGTTTTTTGTTTTGGAGTTCTACAGTTTAGAATTTTAGAGTTTTAGGGGTTAGGGTTTATCATAACCATCATCATATTCATCATCATATTCATCATCATCATCATCATCATCATCATCATCATCATCGTAATCATAATCATTATCATTTTTGTCGTCATCATCATCCTCATCGTTGTCGTCATCATCATCATCGTCTTCATCATCATCATCTTCATCATCATCATCTTCATCATCATCATCATCTTTAACATAATCATTGTCATCGTAATCGTCATCATCATCATCATCGTTATGTCATCGTCTTATCATCATTATCACTGTCGTCATCATCGTCATCGTCATCATCATCATCATTGTCATCATCATCATCCTCAACATCATCATCATAATCATTGTTGTCGTGTCGTCGTGATCCTCATTGTCATCATCATCGTCATTATCATCCTCATCATCATCATCATCATCATCATCATCATTATCATTATCATCCTAGTCATCATTATCATCATTATCTTATTCGTTATCATCATCATCATTATCATAACCAACGATATCATATTCATCATATATTAGGGTTTTAAAGTTTTAGGGTTTTAGGGTTTTATCATAACCAGCGTTCGTGGGTGTCTCCTCCGGCGAGCTCCACGACAACGTAGCGAGGGTGCAACGACGGAGCAGCAACGTCTTTCTTCCTCAGCAGCAACGTTCGCATTTCAGGTGTGGGTGTCTCGCGGTTTCAGGCGTGGTTCTCGTTTTGCTTCTCTTCCTCTCCCCTATCTTTCACCGACGGTGTCACCTGTGCAGCGACTGTCCTCGGGGCGACGTTTTTCCAATGTCGTTTTAGCGATTTGCGCGTGGGTTCCGGCGTGCCTCGACGATTTGGAGGCACGAGCAATGGCGTGGGTCTCTGAAGTTCAGCAACTATTTTGAGTGGGTTTTTCTCCGTCAAGCATTTCCGGCAAGATTGAGCAATGGGTCTTTAAGTTCCTTTGATTTCCAACGATTTTGGCACTAGGTAAGTAATTTTCAGCAAGGTTTGAGGTTGATTTGGGAGTTTAATCGAATACCCATTGATTTTTGTTGGTGATTTGTGCAATGGGTCTTTGAATTCCTTCAATTTTGAGTGAGTTCGGTCATGGGTAAGTGAATTTTAAAGCAATTTTGGATTGATTTTTCCTCATAATGAAATACCCATGTTGGATTGGGTCTTGATTTTAGGCACCCATAGAGATTAGATCTTGGATTGTTGAAACTAAGTCGATTTAGAACTTGGGCAGCAAGAGTCGACTTCGTTTGTGTTAGTTTCAATCTCTTTAAACTAAGTTGGGTCTAATAGAAGTGATTGAAGTTGAATGCCTCTAAATTTTAGATAGAACGTGTGAATTAGATTGGTTGGTTCGTGGTCGTGATCGGCATTACTGGAGTTAAATTGGAGTTTAAATGAATAAGGACAATCACAAATTTAAGGATTTAAGGTTTTCAAATTAGGGTTAGTTTAGGGATTTATGATGATGATGATGATAGTGTGCACAAATTCCTCTCAAATTCCTACGATGCAACCTTCGACCCATTGGAAGGAGCGCAATGTCGGCACACTTGTGTCGCCCCACACTGTGTCCTTGGTATCCCATTCTCAAAGGAAGACACCAAAGACACTCGTCTTGCAACGCTCGCCCACGCTGACACACACATGTGCCATCACTCGGACTTGCTTCTCAAGAACCGGCCCATGGGTCTGCCTCTACTCTAGGCCAAGTCTTAAGGCTCAAGCTTGCCTCTACATCATGCCAAGGTCATCTGAATGCAACGTCACATCTCATTTCATCATCTTCAATCTTAATAACACGACCCACACGTTTCGACATCGACCTGGAACTCCAAAACCATAAAACACCTAAACCCTAAACTCCAAAACCCTAAAATCCTAAACCTTAAACCCCGAAAACCCTAAACCCTTAAATTGTCGAATTTTAAAAATGTATGATTACTATAGCTTAAACACACAAAATCCAAAGATAACTATAAACCTTACCTTCCCTAAAACCGCAACAAAGAAAACTTTAGTGTTTTCTTTGTTGGGGTTTTAGGGAAGGTATAAACCCTAAACCACAACAAAGAAAACTTTAGTGTTTTCTTTGTTGGGGTTTTAGGGAAGGTTTAGGGTTTACAGTTGTCTTCAGATTTTGAGTGTTTAGGCTAAGTAATCGTACATCTTCAAATCTTTGCAATTTTAAGGTTAAGGGTTTGGGGGTTTTGTGGTTTAGGAATTTAGTGTTTTGTGGTTTTAGAGTTTAGAATTTTAGAGTTTTAGGGGTTAGGGTTTATGGTTTTAGGGTTTTAGGGTTTTAAGGTTTTATTGTTTTGAGTTTAGGGGTTATGGACTTTTAGGGTTTAGAATTTTCTTTTTTGGGATTTTCGGGAAGGTTAGGTTTAGGGTCTACCGTTATTTTTGGATTTTGAGTGTTTAGGCTAAGTAATCGTAAATTTTCAAATCTTCATCGTCATCGTCATCATTCTAATCATCATCATCATCATCATCATAATAATAATCGTCGTCATCATCATCATCATCATCATCCTGATCGTCGTCATCACCATCATCATCATTATCATCATCGATATTATCAATCTCTAACCCGTTAAACAATGACTGTTAACTCCAACCACCAAATTATACACTCTAAATTTTAAACTTAAAACATTAAACTAGTCATCGTCCATATTTGTCATCATTATCATCATCATCCTCCTCGTCATCATCATTGTCATCATCATCGTCATCGTCGTATCATCATTATCATCGTCATCATAATCATCATCTTCATCGTTATCATCATTATTATCATCGTCATCATCGTCGTCGTCGTCATCATCATTATCATCATAATCATTGTTGTCGTCGTCGTCGTCGTAATCCTCCTCGCCATCATCATCATCGTAATCCTCATCGTCATTATCATCATCATCTTGATCATCATCGTAATATTCATCATTATCATCATCATCATCATCATCATCCTAGTCATCTTCATCATTATTCTCGTCGTTATCATCATCATCATTATCATAACCAACGATATCATAATCATCATATATTCGAGGTGAAGGGTTTGGGTTTTTTGTTTTTGAGTTCTAGAGTTTAGAATTTTAGAGTTTTAGGGGTTAGTGTTTATGGTTTTAGGGTTTTAGGGTTTTAAGGTTTAATTTTTTTGGGTTTAGGGGTTATGGACTTTTAGGGTTTCGAGTTTTTTTTTGTTGGGGCTTTAGGGAAGGTTAGGGTTAGGGTTTACCGTTTTCTTTAGATTTTTAGTGTTTAAGCTAAGTTATCGTACATCTTCAAATCTTTACAATTTTAGGGTTAAGGGTTTTTGGGGTTTTGTGGTTTAGGAATTTAGTGTTTTGGAGTTTTAGAGTTTACAGTTTTAGGAGTTTAGGGTTTAGTGTTTATGGTTTTAGGGTTTTAGGGTTTTAAGGTTTTAATTTTTCAGGTTTAGGGGTTATGGACTTTTAGGGTTTAGAGTTTTCTTTGTTGGGGCTTTAGGGAAGGTTAGGTTTAAGGTTTACCGTTGTCTTTGGATTTTTAGTACTTAGGCTAAGTAATCGTACATCTTCAAATCTTTACAATTTTAGGGTTAAGGGTTTTTAGGGTTTTGTGGTTTAGGAATTTAGTATCTTGGAGTTTTAGAGTTTAGAATTTTAGGGGTTTAGGGTTTAGGTTTTATGGTTTTAGGGTTTTAAGGTTTTAGGGGTCGTTTGGTACAAGGTTTTTGGAGATGGGAATGGGCAAGGGTTTCTAATACCCTTGTTGGTTTCAAGATTTCTGTGGTCGGCCCAGGAAATAACGCATTCCCAGACATCATTTATGCCCATAAGCAAAGGTTTTCTATGCCCTTGCAAAAGCATGGGTTTTCTCTTTTCTCATCTCTTATTTTTTATTTTTATATGCAATTTTATTTTGAATATAGTTAATTAATTAACCAATGGATACTAAATTAAAAATAATATAATAAATTATTTAATTGGATTAAATAACAATTTGTCAAGAATTTCAATTTTTTTTTAAACAAATTTCTTTTTTTAGGAGTTTTAAACAAATACTTAGTCCAAATTTATTAAAGGGATGTAATTACATATTTACTAAAATTATAATTAATTAGTTAATATTATCGAAAATATATTTAATTATTGAATTAAAATCATTTAAATGAATTTAGTATTAAAAAAATCATTTTTCGATAATTATAATTAATTACTTATAATCAATTAATTACTTTTTTGGATTTCCGTATAATAAATAAATAATCATATTATTATTAAATATTTATCTAATTAATTTTTATGGATACAATATATTAAATTATTGTAGTTAAAGATATTTATTAAAAAAATTAATTAAATAATTTTAATTTGTTAAATTAACATAGTTTATCCCATTAAAATTATTTCATTAATTTTTATTAATAGTTTGAATTAATTTTGATTATTTTATTGATTAATTTATTAAAATTACATAAAGTTTACCTGTTTAATTCTAAAAATAAATACAGACATAATTTGTTCTCATAAACTCCTGATGACATTTTCATGCACAACCAAACACAGTTATCTTTGATTCCCAACAATCTTATTCCCAAGCATAGTATTCCCAGACATCATGTATTCCCAGACATTTATAAAACCTTAAACCAAACGGGCCCTTAGGGTTTTAAGGTTTTAGGGTTTTTGGTTAAGGGGTTATGGACTTTTAGGGTTTAGAGTTTTCTTTGTTGGGGTTTTAGGGAAGCTTAGGTTTATGGTTTACCGTTATCTTTGGATTTTAAGTGTTTAGGCTAAGTAATCGTACATCTTCAAATCTTTACAATTTTCGGATTGAGGGTTTTTGGGGTTTTGTGGCTTAGGATTTTAGTGTTTTGGAGTTTTAGAGATTAGGATTTTAGGGTTTTAGGGTTTTAAAGTTTTAGGGTTTTTAGTTCAGGGGTTATAGACTTTTATGGTTTAGAGTTTTCTTTGTTGGGGTTTTAGGGAAGCTTAGGTTTAGGGTTTACGTTATCTTTAGATTTTGAGTGTTTAGGGTAAGTAATCGTACATCTTCACAACTTTACAATTTTAAGGTTCAGGGTTTTGGGGGTTTTGTGGTTTAGGAATTTAGTGTTTTTGGCTTTTTAGAGTTTAGAATTTTAGAGTTTTAGGGGTTAGGGTTTATAGTTTTAGGGTTTAGAGTTTTGAGGTTTTAGGGTTTTGGGTTTAGGGGTTATGAACTTTTAGGGTTTGGAGTGATGACGATGATAATGATGATAACGACGATTACGATGATGATGGTGATGACAATGATAATGATGATTCGATGATGACGACGATGATAATAATGATGATGATGATGTCATGATGATGATGATGAAGATTACGATGATGATGGCGATGATGATGATAATGACGATGATGATGACAATGAGGATTACAACGATTATGATGACGATGAGGATTAAGACGACGACGACAATGATAATGATGATGGTGATGATAATGATGATATAATAACGATGAAGATGATGATGACGATGATGATCAGGATGATGACGATGATGATGATGTCATGATGATGATTATGATGAATCTGATCATCTAAATAAAGACGATAATCAATAACGACGATGACTAATTTAATGTTTTAAGTTTCAAGTTTAGGGTGTATAATTTTTTGGTTGGAGTTAACAGTCATTGTTTAACGGGTTAGGGATTGATAATATCGATGATGATAATGATGATGATGATGATGATGGTGATAATCAGGATGATGATGATGATGACGTCATAATGATGATGATGAAGATTGCGATGATGATGACGATGCTGATGATAATGACGATGATGATGACAATAAAGATTACGAAGATGATGATCACGATGAGGATGACGACGACGATGATTATGATGATGATTGAGGATGATGATGACGACGATGGTGATAATGACGGTGATGATGATGATAACGATGATGATGATGATGACGACGACGATGATAATGATGATGACGATGATGATGATGATGTCGATGATGATGACGATAATGATGATGATGATGACGACGACGACGACGACGATGATGATGATGACGATGATAACGACGATGATAACGATGAAGATGACGATGACAATGATGATGATTTGGATGATGGTGATGATAATGATGACATGATGATGGATATGATGAATATGATCATCTAAATAAAGACGATAATGAATAACGACGATGACTAGTTAAATTTTTTAAGTTTTAAGTTTAGGGTCTATAATTTGATGGTTGGAGTTAACAGTCTTTGTTTAACAGGTGAGAGATTGATAATATCGATGATGATAATGATGATGATGATGATGATGATGATAATAACGACGATGATAACAATGATGTGACGATGACGATGATGATGCTGATGATGATGATGATTCGTATGATGATGATGATGATTCGGATGATGGTGATGGTGATGATGATGACTATGATGAACCTTTTGATTTTGAGTGTTTAGGCTCAGTAATCGTACACCTTTAAAATGTTACAATTTTAGGGTTACTGGTTTTAGGGGTTATGTTGTTTCTGATTGTATTGTTTTGGGGTTTAGGGTTTAGGTTTACGGGATTTGAGGGTTATGTGGTCTTGGATTCTAGTATTTTTGGGTTCTAGAGTTTAGAATTTTAAGGTTTTAGGGTTTACGGTTTACGGTTTTTGAGTTTTAAGGTTTTACGATTTTTGGTTTAGGGGTTATGGAAATTTAGGGTTTAGAGCTTTATTTGTTGGGTTTTTCAGTAAGTTTAGGTTTAGGGTTTACCGTTATCTTTTGATTTTTAGTGTTTAGGCTCAGTAATCGTACACCTTTAAAATTTTAAAATTTTAGGGTTACCGGTTTTAGGGGTTATATTGTTTTGGATTGTAGTGTTTTGGGGTTTAGAGTTTAGGTTTACGGGATTTGGACGTTATATGGTCTTGGATTCTAGTATTTTTTTGTTTTAGAGTTTAGAATTTTAAGGTTTTTGGGTTTACGGTTTACGGTTTTAGGGTTTTAAGGTTTTACGGTTTTCGGTTTAGGGGTTATGTAAATTTAGGGTTTAGAATTTTTATTTGTCGGGGTTTTCAGGAACATTAGGTTTAGGGTTTACCGTTATCTTTTGATTTTGAGTGTTTAGGCTCAGTAATCGTACACCTTTAAAATGTTACAATTTTAGGGTTACTGGTTTTAGGGGTTATGTTGTTTTGGATTGTATTGTTTTGGGTTTAGGGTTTAAGTTTACGGGATTTGGGGGTTATGTGGTCTTGGATTCTAGTATTTTTGGGTTCTAGAGTTTAGAATTTTAAGGTTTTAGGGTTTACGGTTTACGGTTTTTGAGTTTTAAGGTTGTACGGTTTTTGGTTTAGGGGTTATGGAAATTTAGGGTTTAGAGCTTTATTTGTTGGGTTTTTCAGTAAGTTTAGGTTTAGGGTTTACCGTTATCTTTTGATTTTTAGGATTTAGGCTCAGTAATCGTACACCTTTAAAATTTTAAAATTTTAGGGTTACCGGTTTTAGGGGTTATATTGTTTTGGATTGTAGTGTTTTGGGGTTTAGGGTTTAGGTTTATGGGATTTGGGCGTTATGTGGTTTTGGATTCTAGTATTTTTGGGTTCTAGAGTCTGGAATTTTAAGGTTTTAGGGTTTATGGTTTACGGTTTTATGGTTTTAAGGTTTTACGGTTTTTTATTTAGGGGTTATGTAAATTTAGGGTTTAGAGTTTTATTTGTTGGGTTTTTAAGTAAGTTTAGGATTAGGGTTTACCGTTATCTTTTGATTTTTAGTGTTTAGGCTCAGTAATCGTACACATTTAAAATTTTAAAATTTTAGGGTTACCGGTTTTAGGGGTTATATTGTTTTGGATTGTAGTGTCTTGGGGTTTAGGGTCTAGGTTTACGGGATTTGAGCGTTATGTGGTCTTGGATTCTAGTATTTTTTGGTTTTAGAGTTTAGAATTTTAAGGTTTTTGGGTTTACGATTTACAGTTTTAGGGTTTTAAAGTTTTACGGTTTTCGGTTTAGGGGTTATGTAAATTTAGGGTTTAGAAGTTTTATTTGTTGGGGTTTTCAGGAACTTTAGGTTTAGGGTTTACCGTTATCTTTTGATTTTGAGTGTTTAGGCTCAGTAAGCGTACACCTTTAAAATGTTACAATTTTAGGGTTACCGGTTTTAGGGGTTATGTTGTTTTGGATTGTATTGTTTTGGGGTTTAGGGTTTAGGTTTACGGGATTTGAGGGTTATGTGGTCTTGGATTCTAGTATTTTTGGGTTCTAGATTTTAGAATTTGAAGGTTTTAGGGTTTACGGTTTACGGTTTTTGAGTTTTAAGGTTTTACGGTTTTCGGTTTAGGGGTTATGGAAATTTAGGGTCTAGAGCTTTATTTGTTGGGTTTTTCATTAAGTTTAGGTTTAGGGTTTACCTTTATCTTTTGATTTTTAGTGTTTAGGCTCAGTAATCGTACACCTTTAAAATTTTAAAATTTTAGGGTTACCAGTTTTAGGGGTTATATTGTTTTGGATTGTAGTGTTTTGGGGTTTAGGGTTTAAGTTTACGGGATTTGGGGGTTATGTGGTCTTGGATTCTAGTATTTTTGGGTTCTAGAGTTTTGAATTTGAAGGTTTTAGGGTTTACGGTTTACGGTTTTTGAGTTTTAAGGTTTTACGGTTTTCGGTTTAGGGGTTATGGAAATTTAGGGTTTAGAGCTTTTATTTGTTGGGTTTTTCAGGAAGGTTAGGTTTAGGGTTTACCGTTATCTTTTGACTTTTAGTGTTTAGGCTCAGTAATCGTACACCTTTAAAATTTTACAATTTTAGGGTTACCGGTTTTAGGGGTTATATTGTTTTGGATTGTAGTGTCTTGGGGTTTAGGGTTTAGGTTTACGGGATTTGGGCGTTATGTGGTCTTGGATTCTTGTATTTTTTGGTTTTAGAGTTTAGAATTTTAAGGTTTTGGGTTTACGGTTTACCGTTATCTTTTGATTTTGAGTGTTATGCTCAGTAATCGTACACCTTTAAAATGTTACAATTTTAGGGTTACTGGTTTTAGGGGTTATGTTGTTTTGGATTGTATTGTTTTGTGGTTGAGGGTTTAATTTTATGGGATTTGGGGGTTATGTGGTCTTGGATTCTAGTATTTTTGGGTTCTAGAGTTTTGAATTTTAAGGTTTTACGGTTTACGGTTTACGGTTTTAGAGTTTTAAGGTTTTACGGTTTTCGGTTTAGGGGTTATGGAAATTTAGGGTTTAGAGTTTTATTTGTTGGGTTTTTAAGTAAGTTTAGGTTTAGGGTTTACCTTTATCTTTTGATTTTTAGTGTTTAGGCTCAGTAATCGTACACCTTTAAAATTTTAAAATTTTAGGGTTACCAGTTTTAGGGGTTATATTGTTTTGGATTGTAGTGTTTTGGGGTTTAGGGTTTAAGTTTACGGGATTTGGGGGTTATGTGGTCTTGGATTCTAGTATTTTTGGGTTCTAGAGTTTAGAATTTGAAGGTTTTAGGGTTTACGGTTTACGGTTTTTGAGTTTTAAGGTTTTACGGTTTTCGGTTTAGGGGTTATGGAAATTTAGGGTTTAGAGCTTTTATTTGTCGGGGTTTTAAGGAACTTTAGGTTTAGGGTTTACCGTTATCTTTTGATTTTGAGTATTATGCTCAGTAATCGTACACCTTTAAAATGTTACAATTTTAGGGTTACCGGTTTTAGGGGTTATGTTGTTTTGGATTGTATTGTTTTGGGGTTTAGGGTTTAATTTTACGGGATTTGGGGGTTATGTGGTCTTGGATTCTAGTATTTTTGGGTTCTAGAGATTTGAATTTTATGGTTTTACGGTTTACGGTTTACGGTTTTAGAGTTTTAAGGTTTTACGGTTTTCGGTTTAGGGGTTATGGAAATTTAGGGTTTAGAGTTTTATTTGTTGGGTTTTTAAGTAAGTTTAGGTTTAGGGTTTACCGTTATCTTTTGATTTTTAGTGTTTAGGCTCAGTAATCGTACACATTTAAAATTTTAAAATTTTAGGGTTACCGGTTTTAGGGGTTATATTGTTTTGGATTGTAGTGTCTTGGGGTTTAGGGTCTAGGTTTACGGGATTTGAGCGTTATGTGGTCTTGGATTCTAGATTTTTTTGGTTTTAGTGTTTAGAATTTTAAGGTTTTTGGGTTTACGGTTTACGGTTTTAGGGTTTTAAAGTTTTACGGTTTTCGGTTTAGGGGTTATGTAAATTTAGGGTTTAGAAGTTTTATTTGTTGGGGTTTTCAGGAACTTTAGGTTTAGGGTTTACCGTTATCTTTTGATTTTGAGTGTTTAGGCTCAGTAATCGTACACCTTTAAAATGTTACAATTTTAGGGTTACCGGTTTTAGGGGTTATGTTGTTTCTGATTGTATTGTTTTGGGGTTTAGGGTTTAGGTTTACGGGATTTGAGGGTTATGTGGTCTTGGATTCTAGTATTTTTGGGTTCTAGAGTTTAGAATTTTAAGGTTTTAGGGTTTACGGTTTACGGTTTTAGAGTTTTAAAGTTTTACGGTTTTCGGTTTAGGGGTTATGGAAACTTAGGGTTTAGAGTTTTATTTGTTGGGTTTCAGGAAGGTTAGGTTTAGGGTTTAACGTTATCTTTTGATTTTTAGTGTTTAGGCTCAGTAATCGTACACCTTTAAAATTTTACAATTTTAGGGTTACCGGTTTTAGGGGTTATATTGTTTTGGATTGTAGTGTTTTGGGGTTTAGGGTTTAGGTTTACGGGATTTGGACGTTATATGGTCTTGGATTCTAGTATTTTTTTGTTTTAGAGTTTAGATTTTTAACGTTTTTGGGTTTACGGTTTACGGTTTTAGGGTTTTAAGGTTTTTCGGTTTTCGGTTTAGGGGTTATGTAAATTTAGGGTTTAGAAGTTTTATTTGTCGGGGTTTTCAGGAACTTTAGGTTTAGGGTTTACCGTTATCTTTTGATTTTGAGTGTTATGCTCAGTAATCGTACACCTTTAAAATGTTACAATTTTAGGGTTACCGGTTTTAGGGGTTATGTTGTTTTGGATTGTATTGTTTTTGGGTTTAGTTTTTAGGTTTACGGGATTTGAGGGTTATTGGTCTTGGATTCAAGTATTTTTGGGTTCTAGAGTTTAGAATTTTAAGGTTTTAGGGTTTACGGTTTATGGTTTTAGAGTTTAAGGTTTTACGGTTTTCGGTTTAGGGGTTATGGAAATTTAGGGTTTAGAGTTTTATTTGTTGGGTTTTTCAGGAAGGTTAGGTTTAGGCTTTACCGTTATCTTTTGATTTTGAGTGTGTAGGCTCAGTAATCGTACACCTTTAAAATGTTACAATTTTAGGGTTACCGGTTTTAGGAGTTATATTGTTTTGGATTGTAGTGTCTTGGGGTTTAGGGTTTAGGTTTACGGGATTTGGGCGTTATGTGGTCTTGGATTCTAGTATTTTTTGGTTTTAGAGTTTAGAATTTTAAGGTTTTTGGGTTTACGGTTTACGGTTTTAGGGTTTTATAGTTTTACGGTTTTCGGTTTAGGGGTTATGTAAATTTAGGGTTTAGGAGTTTTATTTATTGGGGTTTTCAGGAACTTTAGGTTTACGGTTTACCGTTATCTTTTGATTTTGAGTGTTTAGGCTCAGTAATCGTACACCTTTAAAATGTTACAATTTTAGGGTTACCGGTTTTAGGGGTTATGTTGTTTTGGATTGTATTGTTTTTGGGTTTAGGGTTTTGGTTTACGGGATTTGAGGGTTATTGGTCTTGGATTCTAGTATTTTTGGGTTCTAGAGTTTAGAATTTTAAGGTTTTAGGGTTTACGGTTTACGGTTTTAGAGTTTAAGGTTTTACGGTTTTCGGTTTAGGGGTTATGGAAATTTAGGGTTTAGAGTTTTATTTGTTGGGTTTTTCAGGAAGGTTAGGTTTAGGGTTTACCGTTATCTTTTGATTTCTAGTGTGTAGGCTCAATAATCGTACACCTTTAAAATCTTACAATTTTAGGGTTACCGGTTTTAGGGGTTATATTGTTTTGGATTGTAGTGTCTTGGGGTTTAGGGTTTAAGTTTACGGGATTTGGGCGTTATGTGGTCTTGGATTCTAGTATTTTTTGGTTTTAGAGTTTAGAATTTTAAGGTTTTTGGGTTTACGGTTTACGGTTTTAGGGTTTTATAGTTTTACGGTTTTCGATTTAGGGGTTATGTAAATTTAGGGTTTAGAAGTTTTATTTGTTGGGGTTTTCAGGAACTTTAGGTTTACGGTTTACCGTTATCTTTTGATTTTGAGTGTTTAGGCTCAGTAATCGTACACCTTTAAAATGTTACAATTTTAGGGTTACCGGTTTTAGGGGTTATGTTGTTTTGGATTGTATTGTTTTTGGGTTTAGGGTTTAGGTTTACGGGATTTGAGGGTTATTGGTCTTGGATTCTAGTATTTTTTGGTTCTAGAGTTTAGAATTTTAAGGTTTTAGGGTTTACGGTTTACGGTTTTAGAGTTTAAGGTTTTACGGTTTTCGGTTTAGGGGTTATGGAAATTTAGGGTTTAGAGTTTTATTTGTTGGGTTTTTCAGGAAGGTTAGGTTTAGGGTTTACCGTTATCTTTTGATTTTGAGTGTGTAGGCTCAGTAATCGTACACCTTTAAAATGTTACAATTTTAGGGTTACTGGTTTTAGGAGTTATATTGTTTTGGATTGTAGTGTCTTGGGGTTTAGGGTTTAGGTTTAAGGGATTTGGGCGTTATGTGGTCTTGGATTCTAGTATTTTTGGGTTTTAGAGTTTAGAATTTTAAGGTTTTTGGGTTTACGGTTTACGGTTTTAGGGTTTTATAGTTTTACGGTTTTCGGTTTAGGGGTTATGTAAATTTAGGGTTTAGAAGTTTTATTTGTTGGGGTTTTCAGGAACTTTAGGTATACGGTTTACCGTTATCTTTTGATTTTGAGTGTTTAGGCTCAGTAATCGTACACCTTTAAAATGTTACAATTTTAGGGTTACCGGTTTTAGGGGTTATGTTGTTTTGGATTGTATTGTTTTTGGGTTTAGGGTTTAGGTTTACGGGATTTGAGGGTTATTGGTCTTGGATTCTAGTATTTTTGGGTTCTAGAGTTTAGAATTTTAAGGTTTTAGGGTTTACGGTTTACGGTTTTAGAGTTTAAGGTTTTACGGTTTTCGATTTAGGGGTTATGGAAATTAGGGTTTAGAGTTTTATTTGTTGGGTTTTTCAGGAAGGTTAGGTTTAGGGTTTACCGTTATCTTTTGATTTCTAGTGTGTAGGCTCAGTAATCGTACACCTTTAAAATGTTACAATTTTAGGGTTACCGGTTTTAGGGGTTATATTGTTTTGGATTGTAGTGTCTTGGGGTTTAGGGTTTAGGTTTACGGGATTGGGGCGTAATGTGGTCTTGGATTCTAGTATTTTTTGGTTTTAGAGTTTAGAATTTTAAGGTTTTTGGGTTTACGGTTTACGGTTTTAGGGTTTTATAGTTTTACGGTTTTCGGTTTAGGGGTAATGTAAATTTAGGGTTTAGAAGTTTTATTTGTTGGGGTTTTCAGGAACTTTAGGTTTACGGTTTACTGTTATCTTTTGATTTTGAGTGTTTAGGCTCAGTAATCGTACACCTTTAAAATGTTACAATTTTAGGGTTACCGGTTTTAGGGGTTATGTGGTTATGGATTGTATTGTTTTGGGGTTTAGGGTTTAGGTTTACGGGATTTGAGGGTTATGTGGTCTTGGATTCTAGTATTTTTTGGTTCTAGAGTTTAGAATTTTAAGGTTTTAGGGTGTTTACGGTTTTAGAGTTTTAAGGTTTTACGGTTTTCGGTTTAGGGGTTATGGAAACTTAGGGTTTAGAGTTTTATTTGTTGGGTTTTTCATTAAGTTTAGGTTTAGGGTTTACCGTTATCTTTTGATTTTGAGTGTTTAGGCCCAGTAATCGTACACCTTTAAAATTTTAAAATTTTAGGGTTACTGGTTTTAGGGGTTATATTGTTTTGGATTGTAGTGTTTTGGGGTTTAGGTTTTAGGTTTACGGGATTTGGACGTTATATGGTCTTGGATTCTTGTATTTTTTTGGTTTTAGAGTTTAGAATTTTAAGGTTTTTGGGTTTACGGTTTACGGTTTTAGGGTTTTAAGGTTTAATGGTTTTCGGTTTAGGGGTTATGTAAATTTAGGGTTTAGAAGTTTTATTTGTTGGGGTTTTCAGGAACTTTAGGTTTAGGGTTTACCGTTATCTTTTGATTTTGAGTGTTTAGGCTCAGTAATCGTACACCTTTAAAATGTTACAATTTTAGGGTTACCGGTTTTAGGGGTTATGTTGTTTTGGATTGTATTGTTTTGGGGTTTAGGGTTTAGGTTTACGGGATTTGGGGGTTATGTGGTCTTGGATTCTAGTATTTTTTGGTTCTAGAGTTTAGAATTTTAAGGTTTTAGGGTTTACGGTTTACGGTTTTAGAGTTTTAAGGTTTTACGGTTTTCGGTTTAGGGGTTATGGAAATTTAGGGTTTAGAGTTTTATTTGTTGGGTTTTTCAGGAAGGTTAGGTTTAGGGTTTACCGTTATCTTTTGATTTTGAGGGTGTAGGCTCAGTAATCGTACACCTTTAAAATGTTACAATTTTAGGGTTACCGGTTTTAGGAGTTATATTGTTTTGGATTGTAGTGTCTTGGGGTTTAGGGTTTAGGTTTAAGGGATTTGGGCGTTATGATGTCTTGGATTCTAGTATTTTTTGGTTTTAGAGTTTAGAATTTTAAGGTTTTTGGGTTTACGGTTTACGGTTTTAGGGTTTTATAGTTTTACGGTTTTCGGTTTAGGGGTTATGTAAATTTAGGGTTTAGAAGTTTTATTTGTTGGGGTTTTCAGGAACTTTAGGTTTACGGTTTACCATTATCTTTTGATTTTGAGTGTTTAGGCTCAGTAATCGTACACCTTTAAAATTTTACAATTTTAGGGTTACCGGTTTTAGGGGTTATGTTGTTTTGGATTGTATTGTTTTTGGGTTTAGGGTTTAGGTTTACGGGATTTGAGGGTTATGTGGTCTTGGATTCTAGTATTTTTGGGTTCTAGAGTTTAGAATTTTAAGGTTTTAGGGTTTACGGTTTACGGTTTTAGAGTTTAAGGTTTTACGGTTTTCGGTTTAGGGGTTATGGAAATTTAGGGTTTAGAGTTTTATTTGTTGGGTTTTTCAGGAAGGTTAGGTTTAGGGTTTACCGTTATCTTTTGATTTCTAGTGTGTAGGCTCAGTAATCGTACACCTTTAAAATCTTACAATTTTAGGGTTACCGGTTTTAGGGGTTATATTGTTTTGGATTGTAGTGTCTTGGGGTTTAGGGTTTAGGTTTACGGGATTTGGGCGTTATGTGGTCTTGGATTCTAGTATTTTTTGGTTTTAGAGTTTAGAATTTTAAGGTTTTTGGGTTTACGGTTTACGGTTTTAGGGTTTTAAGGTTTTACGGTTTTCGGTTTAGGGGTTATGTAAATTTAGGGTTTAGAAGTTTTATTTGTTGGGGTTTTCAGGAACTTTAGGTTTAGGGTTTACCGTTATCTTTTGATTTTGAGTGTTTAGGCTCAGTAATCGTACACCTTTAAAATGTTACAATTTTAGGGTTACCGGTTTTAGGGGTTATGTTGTTTTGGATTGTATTGTTTTTGGGTTTAGGGTTTAGGTTTACGGGATTTGAGGGTTATTGGTCTTGGATTCTAGTATTTTTGGGTTCTTGAGTTTAGAATTTTAAGGTTTTAGGGTTTACGGTTTACGGTTTTAGAGTTTAAGGTTTTACGGTTTTCGATTTAGGGGTTATGGAAATTAGGGTTTAGAGTTTTATTTGTTGGGTTTTTCAGGAAGGTTAGGTTTAGGGTTTACTGTTATCTTTTGATTTCTAGTGTGTAGGCTCAGTAATCGTACACCTTTAAAATGTTACAATTTTAGGGTTACCGGTTTTAGGGGTTATATTGTTTTGGATTGTAGTGTCTTGGGGTTTAGGGTTTAGGTTTACGGGATTTGGGCGTAATGTGGTCTTGGATTCTAGTATTTTTTGGTTTTAGAGTTTAGAATTTTAAGGTTTTTGGGTTTACGGTTTACGGTTTTAGGGTTTTATAGTTTTACGGTTTTCGGTTTAGGGGGTAATGTAAATTTAGGGTTTAGAAGTTTTATTTGTTGGGGTTTTCAGGAACTTTAGGTTTACGGTTTACTGTTATCTTTTGATTTTGAGTGTTTAGGCTCAGTAATCGTACACCTTTAAAATGTTACAATTTTAGGGTTACCGGGTTTTAGGGGTTATGTGGTTTTGGATTGTATTGTTTTGGGGTTTAGGGTTTAGGTTTACGGGATTTGAGGGTTATGTGGTCTTGGATTCTAGTATTTTTTGGTTCTAGAGTTTAGAATTTTAAGGTTTTAGGGTGTTTACGGTTTTAGAGTTTTAAGGTTTTACGGTTTTCGGTTTAGGGGTTATGGAAACTTAGGATTTAGAGTTTTATTTGTTGGGTTTTTCATTAAGTTTAGGTTTAGGGTTTACCGTTATCGTACACATTTAAAATTTTAAAATTTTAGGGTTACTGGTTTTAGGGGTTATATTGTTTTGGATTGTAGTGTTTTGGGGTTTAGGTTTTAGGTTTACGGGATTTGGACGTTACATGGTCTTGGATTCTTGTATTTTTTTGGTTTTAGAGTTTAGAATTTTAAGGTTTTTGGGTTTACGGTTTACGGTTTTAGGGTTTTAAGGTTTAATGGTTTTCGGTTTAGGGGTTATGTAAATTTAGGGTTTAGAAGTTTTATTTTTCGGGGTTTTAAGGAACTTTAGGTTTAGGGTTTACCGTTATCTTTTGATTTTGAGTGTTTAGGCTCAGTAATCGTACACCTATAAAAAGTTACAATTTTAGGGTTACCGGTTTTAGGGGCTATGTTGTTTTGGATTGTATTGTTTTGGGGTTTAGGGTTTATGTTTACGTGATTTGGGGGTTATGTGGTCTTGGATTCTAGCATTTTTGGGTTCTAGAGTTTAGAATCTTAAGGTTTTAAGGTTTACGGTTTACGGTTTTTGAGTTTTAAGGTTTTACGATTTTTGGTTTAGGGGTTATGGAAATTTAGGGTTTAGAGCTTTATTTGTTGGGTTTTTCAGTAAGTTTAGGTTTAGGGTTTACCGTTATCTTTTGATTTTTAGTGTTTAGGCTCAGTAATCGTACACCTTTAAAATTTTAAAATTTTAGGGTTACCGGTTTTAGGGGTTATATTGTTTTGGATTGTAGTGTTTTGGGGTTTAGGGTTTAGGTTTATGGGATTTGGACGTTATATGGTCTTGGATTCTAGTATTTTTTGGTTTTAGAGTTTAGAATTTTAAGGTTTTTGGGTTTACGGTTTACGGTTTTAGGGTTTTAAGGTTTCACGGTTTTCGGTTTAGGGGTTATGTAAATTTAGGGTTTAGAAGTTTTATTTTTCGGGGTTTTCAGGAACTTTAGGTTTAGGGTTTACCGTTATCTTTTGATTTTGAGTGTTTAGGCTCAGTAATCGTACACCTTTAAAATGTTACAATTTTAGGGTTACTGGTTTTAGGGGTTATGTTGTTTTGGATTGTATTGTTTTGGGTTTAGGGTTTAAGTTTACGGGATT